>JAANYP010003093.1:0-25972 GCA_020465985.1 Centrapalus pauciflorus
CGAAGTTAGAAGTTTTCTTGGACTGGCAGGGTATTATCAGAGATTTATTAAGGATTTCTCGAAAATTGCAGTTCCTCTAACTGCATTAACCAAGAAGAATGCACCGTTTATATGGGAAACTGTGCAACAGGAGGCCTTTGAGGTTCTGAAGAAAGCGTTAAGCGAGGCTCCGATACTTGCCTTACCTGAAGGCAATGATGACTTTGTAGTTTATACTGATGCTTCGAGGTTAGGTTTAGGCGTTGTACTGATGCAGCGTGGAAAGGTTATAGCATATGCCTCAAGGCACTTGAAGCAGCATGAGAAGAATTATTCGACTCATGACTTGGAGTTGACCGCGGTAACGTTTGCATTGAAATTATGGAGGCACTACCTGTACGGTACTAAGTGTCAACTTTACACGGACCATAAGAGCTTGAAGTATATTTTTAGCCAGAAGGAACTTAATATGAGAAAACGTAGGTCTATGGAGCTTATTAAAGACTACGATTGTGGGATACTTTATCACCCCGGAAAGGCTAATGTGGTAGCCGATGCCTTGAGCCGGAAAGCTTATGCTAAAGATTTCTGCTATATGATGACGTCTACTATGTTAACGTCTACGATCATAGATGATGTCAAGGCCGCTCAGGAAGAAGCCTTGAAAGATGAGAATATTGGTGCTGAGGATATTAGAGTACAGATTAAGAATATGGAAACTAGCGAGTCTGGATTAAAAGGTGTATACGGAAGTATTTGGGTGCCGAAGTTTGGTGGAATGAGACAAGTAATTATCGAAGAAGCACACCAGTCTAGGTATTCTGTACATCCCGGGAGCACAAAGATGTACAACGAGTTAAAGGCAGACTTTTGGTGGCCGGGATTGAAGAAAGACATAGGGCAGTATGTAGAAAGATGTCGAACTTGTCGGTTGGTAAAGGCCGAACATCAACAACCGTATGGCAGTCTGCAACCGCTTCCTATTCCGGAATGGAAGTGGGAGCACATTACTATGGATTTTGTTACAAAACTACCGAAATCTAGGCGTCAGCATGATGCATTTTGGGTGATAGTTGACAGATTGACTAAGTCAGCTCACTTTATTCCGATTCGTGAAAGTTATTCGCTGGAGAAGTTAGCTCAGATTTTTATGAACGAGATTGTTTCTAGGCATGGAGTGCCTAAGTCCATAGTGTCGGATCGAGATAGCCGATTTACTTCGAACTTCTGGTCGGCACTACAAGAAGGGTTAGGGACGAGAATAGCAATGAGTACGGCCTATCGTCCGCAAACCGATGGCCAAAGTGAACGATCGATCCTTACTTTGGAAGACATGATGAGATCGTGTGTGTTAGATCTCGGTGGCAACTATGATCATTTGCCACTGATAGAGTTTTCGTACAATAATAGCTATCATGCGACAATCAAGAAAGCACCGTTTGAGGCTTTATATGGAAGGAGATGTAGGACTCCTACATGTTGGAGAGAAACGGGTGAAAGGCCGATTGCTGGGCCGACGTTACTTCAAGAAACAAATGAAAAGATACAATTGATCAGGCAGAACATGAAGGCGGCCCAGGATCGTCAGAAAAGTTACTATGATCGGAGGCACAAACCGATCAATTTTGAAGTAAATGACTGGGTCTACTTGAAAGTATCACCCATGAGGGGTGTTACTCGTTTTGTAAAAAGAGGCAAGTTGGCTCCGAGATTCGTCGGACCCTTTAGGATTGTTGAAAAAGTTGGAAATCAGTCTTATCGGTTAGAGT
This sequence comes from Centrapalus pauciflorus, assembly GCA_020465985.1. NCBI lineage: Eukaryota > Viridiplantae > Streptophyta > Magnoliopsida > Asterales > Asteraceae > Centrapalus > Centrapalus pauciflorus. Next base: position 1,749 of record JAANYP010003093.1, read on the forward strand.
TGCCTGAAGAGATGTCAGGCATACATCCAGTATTTCACGTTGGTAATCTTCGAAAATCATTTAACACTGGAAATGAGGATTGGGCAGACCACACAGAGTTGCAAGTTGATGAAAGGCTTCGATATGTGGAGGAGCCGGAATGTGTATTGGATACTAAGAAGAAGAAGTTGAGGAGCAAAGAGATAGAAATGGTGCTTATACGTTGGAAGCATCATAAGGGAGCAAATCAAACATGGGAAGCTAAGTCAGAAATGTTAAGAAAGTATCCGAAACTGTTTGAATCCGAGTAACTTCGAGGACGAAGTTGAGCGTGGTGGAGCCCATGCTGTAACATCCTCAGATTTATTTTATTATATTTTGGTTAAATTGAGTGGAAAATTATATATTTAAGTTAAAATTTGAGCAATTATTACGTATTTGGGTTATGTAGAAGTTTGTTGCTATTTGAAGAAAATTTGAACTCGGAAATCATTGTTATGGAATATTAAGAAATTTAAAGTTATTAATGAAACTTTTAAGAATAAATCAGTATTTTATGGAACCGGTTAAGTTGAGGGAGAAATGTGCAAAAATGATGAAAGTGGAATAAATAAGGCAAAAGACTTCATTTTCATAAATTCACTCTCTCACTACACTCTCTCTCTAAGAATTTCCTCTCTACTTCTCTCTAAGTTATTTCGCAAACCGACCGTCCGATTATCGAGAATTATACGTCATCGGAAAGATATCGAGGAGTACTACAACAATCTGCAAACGGAATTATGATTTCGTACGAATTAAGGTAAGAATCGACCCTTTTAAGTTTGTTGTTTCGGTTTTGAAGAATTAGAATTTCGAATCTGTCATTTTATGTAAATTAGAGCTTGTTATGCTTGAAATATTGCTAGGATGTGATAGTATATGCATAATAGAATTGAAACTAGGCATCATACTTGATAATATCAGTGATTTTAGGCCTTAGAATGAAGGATTTAAGTTATAAGGATGAACAGACTCGAATATATCAAGAACAGAGTCGAAATGCAAGAACAAACTCGATTTTGGTACTAGATTCGAGTGTGTTTTCGAATCTAACACTAGATTCAAAGGTATGGGGTTCGAATCTATCCCCAGATTCGAAGCTTGGTTCGAATCTACCCATATGGTTCGAATCTAACATCATATTTGATGGTGGGTTCGAATCTAACCCATTAAATTTGAGTTTAATGCCTAAAATTGAGAAATATACTCTCTAAACTCGTGTATTTTGAATGAAACTTATAAACAACACATAAAATGACAATGGTTACTCAAAGGACAATGTATGGACATGAGATAAGCTCAAGCTTAATTATGGTATGAATTTAGACATGGACCCGAAATGGGGAAAAATATTGCAAAACTTACGAAACTTGGTTTTATGATTTAAACGGTTATTGATACGAGGTATTGTTGTAATTAATATAACAGGTCCCTTGTGGTGTTGTTTAACCCACAGTGGGGTACTTGGTGGATCCGGTTGAAAGCCCGAGAAGAAATAAAATTGGTTAAAAGTTTAATTACGCACCCACTGTGAGTACATATGATTTCACATGTTTATATCTGCTTTATGATTGCTTTTGCTTACTGAGACATGTTGCTTCATTTTTCGTTTGGAATTCTACTAACTTGCGTAGATTTAGATGCACATTCTTATTTGATGCATGTCCGTTCGTTTGTTGTGCATCTACGATGGACCGGTGGGTCGCGTCTGTTACTCTGATGTTACTGCTCTATATGATGCTGGAGCTGATCCCTCCAGGTCTGGTAGGCAGTATGTCATCCCCGATGTTATGTCTGTCTCAGTAGTATGTTTTAAAGGCCGAGCTTTGGGCTCGTAAGAGCGACGGCTCATGTGTGGTCGTACTTTGTGTACGTGGAGTGTGCACGACGTGTGTCGTCGGTGCTACTCTTGTGGGAATCATAAGGATTTATAAAATGTGTAAATCTATGTATTCACTAAGCATTCTCTTACCCCTCAGTTGATTTTATTTTACAGGAAAGGGTAAATCAGCTGCCAGACCTTCTAGTTAGGTCATTTGGAAGATTTTGAAGACTCAGCACTATTTCATCGGTAATTTATGTTATGAGACAATGTTGTAATGTATTCTGGATGATTGTATTAATTGTAATGGGTGTGTAGACTTAGACTTGGTACCTTATAGCACCGTAGGGTGTTTAACACTATTGCACTACTTTATTTATGTATTTAATGCTTCCACACTTAAAATAGGTTATCAGATCATTATTGTATTTATGTGTGATGATTAATCCTGGGTGTTTTGTAATTGGTGGTTGTTGTGGCAAGGGTGTCACATGGAGCATCTCTGTAGACCATGATTGTGGAAGAGCTCTTGGAATACCAGCAGTTGCAGAATTGACTTGCCAATTTATTACAAATCTTCTGTGCTCTGCCTCTGAAGGCCCTGTTGGCCTTTTCCTCTTCTTTTCCCCCTCTTTAACAACAAATCCACGTAAATAGTCACTAAGGGTTTCATCATCACCCACAGAGACTTGAGCTTGAGCTTGTTGATCAAGGATTTGGTCTTGATCTTCTGCAATTTTTCTAGCCAGTTCAGCATTAGCAGCAACTTGAGCTTCTTTAGAAACAAACTTGATCTTTGGCTCTTCAATTAAAATGCCTTTGCCTTTGCCTGAAACTGTTGCTTAGACTATTGAGGATGTTCCTTGATTTTCTTCTCTTTTAAAACACCACCTGGCCTTATAAGATGAACAACTTGAACTTCTGAACTAACAGTCTGAGAAACTGGTGGGACTGTTAGACCAGAGGTTGGAACTGCCAGAGGTGAACCTGGAACTGCTTGGACTGAATGTTGGATCTCTTGATTCTACCCCTTTTTGGATGCATTGGTTTGATCAGAGGGACCAAAAACCATTGCTAACAGGGTTTGAATCTGCTTCTCTAGTTGGACAATCATGGTACCATACAGCTTCAACCCTAGCTGGAATTGGGCAAGCTTTTGCTGTTGGACTGCTAAGAGCCTTTGAAGTGAAAGAATTTGTGATCCCTGTGCAGCAATAGTAGACTTGTAATGTTCCAAAATAGCTACAACAGGTTTCAGTTGGGGATCCTAAAACCATTAGTTGCAGACTGGCCTCAAGATCTTCTAATGATAAAGGTATTTGAGAACTATCATTGGAACCATTACCAGATGTACTAGTAGCATCTGTGCCCCTCTATTCTTGGTACTGGGGATTTCCAGAAGGTGCTTGCACACCCTATGTTGCCATGGGTGTGGTCTTAGGGATGTTGGAACTGTCATGTGCCCTTCTGCAGAAGCATCAGTAGTTCCAGCCACAAAGCCCATATGAACATCCTCAGGAGGGAGGTCACCTCCATATTGAGGTTGGGAGAGTCCTCAGTGGGTTCCCGTTGGATATGTTGTGCAAGAGTATCCTCTTGCACAGGGATATTTAGCTATGGTTATGAGACTGAGGTGGAAGGAGCACCTGCAACCCTTTATTTCTTTTTAGTGTATATTTTGAGTGGTGGGGCTGGGGAGGTATTTCTGATAGAAGGATCAGAGGGGATGTTTGTATCATGAGGAGTAGGTTGAGATCCTGGGGGTGAAGCAGTAATGTGGGCTGAGCTTGCTTAGGTGCCTCTCCCCTATTTCTTGGAATGATTTGCAACATTACTTGAGGCAACGAGACATCAACAGTATGAAAGTTTGCACTCTGTTTCAAAAGTCTTTTTGAAACATATATCCTTTTATGTATTTTGAAAGAATTGCATGTTTTTGCAATTATTCCACATAAGAAACGAGGGTACATCAAAAATTTCGCATTCTTTAAAGCATGATGCCTTAACATCCTTTGAAAAATCATATTTGAAAAATTGAACTGTTGGCCTGTTGATAAGCAAACTAAATCAGTTGCAATATTTGAAGAAAATTAAGGTCAACCAGTTCTTTTTGGACTCAGACATTGTTGAAAAATGTGAATAAGGTATTTCCATTTGGAGCCAATAAACTTTTTTAGAAGTGTTAATGAATCTGTTGGTCCCCTATACCCTATTTCAAACAATCCTTCACGTAAAGAAGTAAGAGGAAGATCATTGATACCTTCAGCATCGTGCAGTTGCAAGTGCTATCGAATGGAGTCCTCTGAGATGGTGACGGATTGACCATCAATGGTAGACACAAGAGTTGTAAACTTTTTTAGAAGTGTTAATGAATCTGTTGGTCCCCTATACCCTATTTCAAACAATCCTTCACGTAAAGAAGTAAGAGGAAGATCATTGATACCTTCAGCATCGTGCAGTTGCAAGTGCTATCGAATGGAGTCCTCTGAGATGGTGACGGATTGACCATCAATGGTAGACACAAGAGTTGTAATTCTGTTGGGAAATATTCTAAGTATATCAAGCTGTTAGTTAGATTTCTCAGACTGTTAGTAGTTTTTCTGTGTAATTACAAAGTTCAAGTTGTTAGTTCAGTAAGTTCGAGCTGCTAGTTCAAAAGTTCAACCTGCCAGGGTTAAAAGGTTCAAGCTGCTCAACAGATTAACAACAGAAAGTGCTGAAATTCAGGAAGTGATTTATATTTGAATATTCAAGCATATCTACTACCAGAGAAATCAGAGTTCTTCAAGGAAACAAATCAGAAGGCCATATATATAGATAGACTAGGTCTTTCTATTGTAAGTCTGTACGTACAAGTTTAGTAATTTTGTGCTTCAATTGTATTTGCTTTCTGATTAAGTTTCTCAAGCCTCTAAGGTTGCGAAACCCTAAGAACAGTATGTGTACTTCGTCTAATCAAACAGATTAGAGGTGATTGTAATCAGTGAGTTTGGCAATATAAAAAATTTGATTTTGATTATATTCATGTGTTAGTTATTCTGAAAGTTTTTCTTAAAACAATTAAGTGTTATTCCGTAAACTTCTTAATTGGACTTTGATTCAATACAAGGTTATTGGTTTACATTCTGATTTATTAAAACCAGTTAATCTTAGGCAGTATTTTGATCTTGACAAGTGGTATCAGAGCCACAGGATTTTGTTTATTATTCTTTGTTTCAAAGTAAGAAACTTTCCTTTAAAACTTTATTTTTCTGCAATGGAGTTTGAAAATAGCAGTAGTGGATCTGGGCAAGGACTCAAAGTGCCTATGCTCAAACCCACTGAGTTCGAGATGTGGAAACTCAGGACTCAATAGCACATTCAATTTATTGATTATGCCATATGGGAAGCTGCTAAATATCCTCCTGTAGTTGATCCAGAATTAGATGCTGAGGGTAAACCTATAAAAACTCCTCCAAAGACTGAACTTGAAAGAAAGTCTAGAATGAATGAAGTGAAAGCTCTTACTCTTTTACAAATAGCCATTCCTAATGCCTATCAACATCAGTTTAAAAAGTTTTATACTGCTCATTCTCTTTGGATTGCTTTAGAGAAAAGATTTGCTGGCAATGCTAGCACCAAAAGGAATCAAAAGGATCTTTTAAAACAGCAGTATGAAAACTTTTCTGGTTGCAAGAATGAAAACCTTACTCAGATTTTTGACAGGTTTAATAAGCTTATATGTGAACTGGAGAGTGCCAAAGTCAGCTTGGATCAAGATGAAGTAAACAGAAAATTTCTCAGATCACTTGCTGAAGAATGGACAATCTATGCTGCCCAATGGAGAACCACAGACACTCTGGATGAAATAGAATTGGATGATCTTTACAACAGCCCGAGAGTGTTTGAATCTAAAATTGAAAATAAAAAGAAATCATTTTCTTACAATCACAACAATGCTCTGCTGTCATCAGCATTAACTGATAAATCAAACTGTTGTGATTCTTTTTCAGGAGCTGATGGTAACTCTACTGAAGTTCATTATGAAGCTTTTGTTGCAAACGATGGACTGTTTGCTTTAAATGCTGAAGATTTAGAACAAATCCATCCAGATGATTTAGAAGAGATGGACTTAAAATGGCAGCATGCTATGTTGACTATGAGGGCCAAAAGATTTCTGAAAAGAACTGGTAGACTAAACTTTCAAGCCAGATCAGAAGGAAAACCATCATTTGATAAATCAAAAGTTGAATGCTTTAAATGCCACAAGCTTGGCCACTTTGCTAGAGAATGCAGATCCCATGTTCAACAGCCACCAAGACCCCAGCAAACTAATCAAGCTTCATCATCACAAGCCCTTGTCTCTCAAGAAGACAATGTGTTTGACTGGAGTGATCAGACAGAAGAGGAATTTCAAAATCAAGCTCTTATGGCAGACACATCAAATGTCACTTCCACTGAACTACCATCTGAGTTAAATGCTAAACTCTGCTCTTAAACATGCAAAGATATGGTTAAAAAGTACAGAGATCATAATGAGAGCATGTGCAAAACTCTAGCTAAGATGGAGGGAAGGAGATATGAGTACATGCAGGCTATAGAAGATCTTGAAAAACAGATCAATGACTATAAGGATAATGAGATTCAGATGGGACATGATAGAACATATCATGAGTGGGAGAAAAAGGAACTACATAAGAAAATAGATACCCTAAATAAGAAACTAGATGAGGCTGAACAGAACGTGTTAGAAGCTAACAAGAAAATAGAATCTATTAATATAGATTTAGGAAACTTCAAGCTGGCCAATCAAAAGCTAGAACACCTAATGGAGGTCCAATTTAAAGATATGGTAAAATCTCAGCTCAATCCCAAAGAAGGTATAGGATACAAAGCCACTCCATCCCCATACAACAACAAATACATTCATCCCATGAGTGAAGTTGTTGATAGGCTTGTTAATGAACCATTAGATAAGACAATGACAACTGTAGATCCTATCCTTGAAAATAGTCCTGAATCTAAAGAAGAACTGATTCCAAATGAAGGCTGTGAGTGTAAAGAAGTTGAGAGAGAACTCAAAACAATGAGTGCACCTATAGAAACCCCTACTTCCAGTTTCATCAAAATTCCCAGTGAGAAAGGAAAAGAGAAGATGAGTGTATGCAATAATGCTCCACATGTTTCTGTACCTTCTAACTGTAATATTGCACCTTCCTCAAAAATTAATAAAAGGGGTAAGATTATTCCAATATGCACATGCCAAAAGCATGGTGTACAAAAGTTTCCCACACAACATCAGGTGAGGGGAAATGAAAGGAACAGGAACCAGTTATGGTATAACAAAACTGGTTCTTCAATCAAAACAGTCAAAAGATGTTTCCATTGTGGTAGGAAAAACCATTTGGCCAGGCATTGTATATATAAACCAACTGTTGCAAAACAGACTGTGGTTCAAAAACAGACAATTGTTCAAAACTCAAAAAATTCAAAGGCCAAACCACCTGTCACACCAGTTCCAAAGAAGACAGTTGATCACAAATACTTAAAAGTCAACAATAGACAGCCTACACACCAAAAACAAGTTTTAGCAAAATCCAAAGCAAACATTAAAAAGGTATGGTGTGTTAAAGGCAAAAACACAGATCAAACTGCTGATGCAAGTGTTGAGAATGCTAATTCTAAAGTTGGAACTGGTAGTGCAAATTCTGAAGCTGTTAGCACTAAAAACCCAGTTCAAACTGCTAAGTCTAAAACTGGAACTGGTAGTGGATCTTCTGAGACTGTTAATGAAAAAGTTGGAAAGAACACCTGGATACCTCATGTCATAACTAAATACTCTTCACAAAATCCACCAGCGGATCTTACTAAGTTTAAAAAGACACAAACAGTGTTTAGTTATGTCAATGCACAAGGACAACCCAAAACCAATTTGGTTTGGGTTTACTCCACTACTAACTAAGCTTTTTCTGTGCAGGGTAACCACAGGACCCAACATAAAACAGTATGGCATATGGACAGTGGATGCTCTAGGCACATGACAGGCAATTATGAATGCTTGTCAATCTTCAAAAGCTTTGAAGGAGGGTTTGTTGCATTTGGAGGCAATTCCAAGGGAGGTAAGGTAACAGGTAAGGGTACTGTCAAAGCAGGAAACATGTTTTTTAATGATGTTTTGTATGTGGAACAGCTAAAGTACAATTTACTAAGTGTGTCTTGTTAGAATCTATACTTAACTAACCAAGACTAACTGATTTGAATTTATCAGAGTATAAATCAATAATCTTGCTTTGAATCAAAGTTTAATTAAGAAGTTTGCGGAATAACACTTAATTATTTTAACAAAAGCTTTCTGAATCAATATCAAATAAACACAAGTAATAATCAAAACTGCTTGTATTGCTGACTTCAATGATTACAATCACCTCTAATCTGTTTGATTAGACGAAGAACACAAACTGTTCTTAGGGTTTTACAACCTTAGAGGCTTATGGAAACTTAAACACAAAGCAATTACAAACTTGAATATGCAAAAAACTCCTATCAAATAGAAAGACCTATTCTATGTATTTGTCACACCCTGCTACCTCGGTTGGCAGCGAGACGTGACGAGTGCGGAAGCGTAACCATAATTATAACGAACGACCACTATATGGACGTTTTCGAAATATTACATCATTAAAATTTAAAAATGTAATAATGTTTTACAGAATGAAAGGAATGAAGTTCGCGTAATACAGAGATTCTAATACATAATTAATGCGTCCAAAAATAATGCAGTCCAATCTCCGTTAGTTTCGAAATATGCATGCGACTCCATGAAATGCGGAAGCTTGAAAGTTGGTGTATCCGAAGGCACACTTGCCTTAATTACCTGAAAATACATGCTAAAATACGTCAACAAAATTGTTGGTGAGTTCATAGGTTTACTCGAAAAGACCAGTTGTATGGACATTATCAGATGCGTTGAATTTATAAAATCATAAATTCCATGAGATGTATTACATAAACCATCATGTCACCGAAGCTTAATTAGAATGAGTTTTGCCCCGAGCAGTATTCCCATACGTAATACCGTGAGTTGAATATATATGCACCCGCCGTTAGCTAAACCACTAACCCGAGTGGGGGACATGACTCCCAATAGATCTATCCACAATATATTCGCGCTTGCAAACAAATGCAACTAACGATTTCATGATATAAGGGCGGAAATCACATATGTAATACATAATAGAATCGAGAAGTTTTTGTGTCCATATAAAAACGAAGCATGTATTTCATCCCAAAACATAATAATGTGAAAAATGGGACTATGAAGACTCACCTTGTTGATTTTTGATGATGTTTTTGGATCTGAGTTGAACACTTGTTGAATGGTTGAGACTCGTCCTAATATTTTTACGAGTTCGGGTCAATATCATCATAATACGTGTTTGAATATTTTATGTACTTGGGGGTGATGTATATAAATAATTTCGTAGGATTTCATATGTTGATACTGATTTGTAGTTACGTTCAAGTAATTTATTTAAAATTATAATTTGTTGTATAAATTCCGATTTACAAAAAAAAATGACTTTAAGTAGTTTATTTCCAAGGATATTTTGGTGCATGCATGCATGCATACGTACATATGTATTTATATATATATACGAAAATGCATACATATATGTACGAGCATGTGCATCATTACGAAAGGGTATTCATACATTTTGCATGGAAAAATTTCACGAGTATTATGAAAATCGAGTTGTAAATGGAGAGTATTATATTTTAGTAAATGTGTTTGATTTTTCATGTTTTATAAATTTTTAAGGTGAAAATAAAGTAAATAAGAAAAAAAAACTTACAAAAGTTTGAAGAACACTTGAACTTCTTGGCCGATTTTTGTTTTGAGAGAGAATATGTGTGTTGGTGTGTTTTTGTGAAATGGGTTTGTCTTCTATTTATAGAAGAAAAAAGGTTATTAAAAATAATGATAAACTAATTAATATTTAGTGAAATGATGAAAAGAAAAAGGTGTTTTCGGTTGAGTGTTGGACAAAAAGGTGTGGCCGATTTCATAATTGTTTGTTGCATGTTGTTTATTATTAAAATAATACAAAAATACAAGCTAGTTGTCCTTTAAAGGACAACTTACTTTTTAGAGTGATAAGTAGTATGTGTTTTCATATTTTGTATTAATAAAAGTACAAAAGTGTGCACGAAAAGGTGATAGTAATAATTTCTTCTATATATATATATATATATATATATATATATATATATATATATATATATATATATATATATATATATATATATATATATATATATATATATATATATATATATATATATATATATATATATATACATACTTAGAAAATTTTCTGGAATGTTAAACTCGATTCAAGTGTGAATCGAGTTTGTTGCAGTGTCAATCGAGTTTTATATCATTATACCCGAGTTTTATCACACTTTGATCGAGTTTTATGCCCTTGTCATTCGAGTTTCATATAGCTTTAGTCGAGTTTCATACAACATTGCCCGAGTTTCTTGCTTCTTTAATCGAGTTTCTTTGTTTAACTGTTCGAGTTTTATGTAGTTTTATTCGAGTTTTATGTTTCTTTGTTCGAGTTTCATCCCTTAGAAATCGAGATTTGTATCTTCATCATTCGAGTTTTATACTGCATCATCCGAGAAAATTGTTTCTTTATTCGAGTTTCATCAAAGTGTTATTCGAGTTTAGATCTTTACTAATCGAGTTTCATACAACACCATTCGAGTTTACACTTACACGATTCGAGTTTCATGTAATATCATTCGAGTTTATTTATTATATGATTCGAGATTCATATAACTTCATTCGAGTTTATTACTTCATTATGCGTGTTTTATATTAGTTTAATTTTTGAGTTTCATACCTTATTTTTAGACCAGTTGTTACAGTCTCCCCCTGTTGAAGGAATTTCGTCCCGAAATTAGCTCGTGTTCTCCTCTGCTTGGACTTTTGAGAACAGCTGGGGGTACTTCTCTCGGAATTGATCTTCGCGTTCCCAAGTAAACTCAGGACCTCGTTTAGAGTTCCATCGGACCTTTATTATTGGAATTCGACTGTGCTTGAGTTTCTTGACTTCTCGGTTCATTATTTCCACCGGTTGCTCAATGAAATTCAACTTATCGTCTATCTCCAGCTCGTCCATGGGTATCACGAGTGATTCATCCGCCATACATTTCTTAAGATTGGATACGTGGAAGGTATTATGAACGTTACTAAGCTCTGGGGGTAGATCGAGTCTGTAAGCTACCGGGCCAATTCTTCTGGTGATTTTGAATGGTCCGATATAACGAGGATTGAGTTTTCCTCGTTTTCCAAAACGGATTACGCCTTTCCAAGGCGAGACTTTCAGCATCACTTGATCTCCCTCTTGGAATTCAAAATCCTTCCGTCGGATGTCTGCATAACTCTTCTGTCGATCCCGCGCAATCTTCAATCGGTTCCGAATCTGGGCTATCTTCTCTGTAGTTTCCTGGATGATCTCAGGTCCAGTAATCTGACTATCCCCTACTTCAGCCCAACAAAGAGGTGATCGACACTTTCGTCCATAGAGTGCCTCGAATGGGGCGGTCTTAATGCTCGAGTGATAACTGTTGTTATAAGAAAACTCAACTAATGGCAGGTGTCTGTCCCAACTTTTTCCAAAGTCGATGACACATGTCCTTAGCATATCTTCCAATGTTTGAATCGTTCTTTCACTCTGACCGTCCGTTTGCGGGTGATAGGCTATACTCATATCCAGACGCGTTCCTAGTGCTTCTTGCAATGATTGCCAGAACCTTGACGTAAATCGGCTGTCTCTGTCTGATATAATGGATACTGGCACCCCATGCCTTGAGACGACCTCCTTAAGATAGGTTCGTGTTAACTTATCCATCTTGTCAGTCTCCTTGATTGGCAGGAAGTGTGCGGTCTTGGTCAGCCGATCCACGATCACCCAGATGGTGTCATAACCTCCAGAAGTCTTTGGCAACTTAGTGATAAAATCCATGGTGATATTTTCCCACTTCCATTGGGGTATCTCTGGCTGGACTAGCAATCCTGACGGCCTTTGATGCTCAACCTTAACTTTTAAACATGTTAAGCACTTGCTGACATAAGTAGCGATGTCAGCCTTCATGTTTGGCTACCAGTATGATCCTTTCAAATCGTGATACATCTTGTCCGACCCTGGATGGATAGCATATCTTGTTTTGTGCCCTTCATCCATGACCAGTTTCCTTACGCCTCCAAACTTCGGTAACCAAATTCTGCCCATGAAGTATCGGCATCCATCTGACTTAATTTCAAACTGCTTATCCATGCCTCTCAATGCTTCATTCAGCAGATTATCCTCCTTGACTGCCTCTTCTTGTGCCTCTCGGACTTGAGAGTTTAGGTTTGACTGTATAGTCATGACCAAAGCTCGGACTCTCAATGGCTTAACCCGTTCCTTTCGGCTTAGGGCGTCAGCTACGACATTTGCTTTTCCTGGATGGTAGCGAATCTCGCAGTCATAGTCGCTAAGAAGTTCCACCCAACGTCGTTGCCTCATATTTAACTCTTTCTGATTCAGAATATGCTGGAGGCTTTTATGGTCCGTGAACACCGTGCACTTGGTTCCATACAAATAGTGCCTCCATATTTTGAGAGCAAACACCACTGCTCCCAGTTCCAGGTCATGAGTCGTATAGTTTATCTCGTGAATCTTGAGCTGTCGTGATGCATAGGCGATGACCTTGTCCCTTTGCATGAGCACACAACCTAGTCCGTTGTGCGAGGCATCACAGTAGACTACAAAATTTTCAGTCCCTTCGGGTAGGGACAGAATTGGTGCACTACACAACCTCTGCTTAAGCAGCTGAAACGCCTTTTCCTGCTCTTCACCCCAGACGTATTTCACATCCTTACGGGTCAACTTCGTTAAGGAACCTGCTATCTTCGAGAAGTTCTCAATGAATCGCCTATAATAACCGGCAAGTCCTAAGAATTGGCGGACTTCTGTGGGGGTTCTAGGGATTGCCCAGTTCTTTATGGCCTCGATCTTTGATGGGTCGACCTGAATTCCCTGACTGTTGATCACATGCCCAAGGAATTTTACTTCTCGCAACCAAAATTCACATTTTGAAAATTTGGCGTATAGCTGCTCTTTCTCTAACAACTCCAAGATCAACTTGAGATGTTGTTCATGCTCTTCTTTACTTCTGGAATAGATCAGGATATCGTCTATGAACACTATTACAAATTTATCCAGATATGATTTACACACCCGATTCATGAGGTCCATAAATACGGCTGGTGCGTTGGTTAAACCGAATGGCATTACCTGGAATTCGTAATGTCCATAACGAATGCCGTCTTGGGGATATCTTCTTCCCGAACATTTACTTGATGATAACCGGAGCGCAGATCAATCTTTGAGTAGAAGCTAGATCCCTGTAGCTGGTCGAACAGGTCATCAATCCTAGGGAGAGGGTAGCGGTTCCTTACCGTTAACTTGTTTAGCTCTCGGTAGTCTATGCACATTCGGAAGGATCCGTCTTTCTTTTTAACGAACAAAACCGGAGCTCCCCAAGGTGAGGAACTTGGTCGAATGAATCCTTTATCCATCAATTCTTGCAATTGACTGGATAGTTCTTGCATCTCAGAAGGTGCGAGCCTATATGGGGCTCTTGCGACCGGTGCAGCTCCTGGCACCAAATCGATTTGAAATTCTACTTGCCTAGCTGGAGGAAGCCCAGGCAAGTCTTCCGGGAATACCTTCGGGTAGTCACGTACTACTAGAATATCCTCAAGTCGTTTTTCCTTCGACTCTTTTTCTACGATCTGGACCAACACTGCATGACAACCCTTCCTAAGACATTTTAATGTTCTTAGGCCGGATATGACATTCAATTGTCGGTTCTTCTTTTCCCCTTGGATCGTGAGGACTTTCTTCTTACTGAGTGGTATTCGCACCACTTTCTTACCACACAAAATCTCAGCCTGGTTATGTGACAACCAGTCCATACCAATCACCACATCAAAACTTCCGAGTTCTATAGGCATTAAGTCTATCTTAAAGGAGTGATCTGCTAGCTTTAGTGTGCATTCCTTAATGATACTACTTGCCTTTATTATTTTGCCATCCGCCAGTTCTATTGTATATGAGTTGTCTAAGGGAAGAGTAGTAGCATTCAACTGCTGGCTAAATTTATCAGATATAAAGCTCCTATCAGCCCCAGTATCAAAGAGTACGTAAGCGTAAATATCGTTTAGGAGAAACGTACCTGATACCACGTGGGGGTCCTGACGAGCGTCTCCCGCTCCCAACACAAATGCTCTCCCTTGAGCTCCTCCTTCGTTCCTCAATTTCGGACACTCACTCTTGACGTGTCCCGTTGCGCCACATTCGAAACAGCCCCTCGGGTTGCTACCACTGGCACCCGGGGCTCCGGATCTACAATCTTTGGCCATATGGCCCAAACGTTTGCATTTTCCGCATTGGGTTGGACAGGGGCCAGGGTTGTGGTGGAAGGTGCATTTGGTGCAAAAAGGCTTGGTACCGGTATAGCCCCTCCTTGGCTCAACTCCTGCTACATAGGCTTTAATGGTCTCGGGCTTCATGGACTGTGAACCCGCGTTCTTTCCGGTCTTTTCTTCCCACTTTCTCTTGTGTTCCCTGGCTTTGGCTTCGTTCCTCCGGGATACTTGGTCCATAAGATTGTTGGCCATTCTGATGGCGTCCTGTATGGCGGATGGGTTGGAGGCTGTAACGTTTCCTTGTATTTGAGGAGCGAGTCCCCAAATATAGCGTTCAATCTTCTTGTATTCCGGAGTTACCATTTGCGGACATAGGATACTTAGTTCATGGAATCGGTTGGTATATCCTGCAATGTCCGTTCCTTTCATTGATAGATTCCAGAACTCGGATTCCATTTTCTGGAGTTCGTTTCTTGGACAGTACTCATCCGTCATCATCTGTTTCAACGTGGACCACGTGAGCTGGTAGGCTTCGTCAATACCTACAGACTGGACGTAGGAATTCCACCATGTGAGCGCGCTATCTTGCAAGGTGTGAGTAGCAAATTTCACCTTGTCTCCTTCAGCGCACCCGCTGACACGATATACGGATTCTAACTTTTCAAACCAACGGATCAAACCGACTGCTCCTTCGGTTCCATTGAAATACCGGGGTTTGCAACTTAAAAACCCTTTAATCCCACAACCTTTCGTGTGAGTTTCAGTTCCTCCCGTGGTGCGACTGGCACCACCATCCCCATTGGCTGTGCTATTCCGGTTTGCCTCGTAGGTAGCTATGGCAGCAGCCACCCTTTGTGCAACAAGCTCTTCAATGTCAGCGGCATTCATTGCTCGTTTTGGCGGCATTAACTTGAAGTTTAAAGAGAATCATAGTGTAAGAAGTTGAATCTTAAAGATGCAGCATAATACTATAATCATCAAGCACAATCTCATAAATATCTTGGGAATTTTCATTAATCATTCGAAATTTTTCTTACACTGGGGGCGGGTTATTACCCGAAAATTTTATCCTACGCTATTACACGATATTTTTCCTACCAATACAAAGGAAATGGAAAAGTACTAGGTGTGGGAGTGATCATAGGTCTCTCCCTTTCCATTGAGTGGAGGCGCTGTGTCAGCTCCTCGATCCGGGCTTGGCTCTCGGCCAGTTGCTGCCGGAGCTCATTCAGTCCGTCCTGCTGTATAGTAAGGGCGTGCTGATTGGCCCAATATATGTTGGAGTTTTGCAACTCCTCCCGCTCTAAACGAGCGGTCATCTCCCCGATATCCAGGTTAAGTGACCGAATCTGGTGGTCATGCCTGGTAGACCTTGCGATCAAAAGTGGTATGGTCTGATCGGCAGGCTCTTGGGTGAGCGATGAGACAGGTGCGGAGGATGGTCCTCCGATCTCGAAGTTTGGAGGAACTCCCTCCATCTGCCTCCATTCGCGGAGGGTCTCCGGTATCCAGGTCCATCGCCGGGCGTCTACCCGTCGGTGTGGTGTCGGGGGATTGGGCTGGGGAGTCGGGACAGGAATAGACTACCTTCTTGGTATGTTTACCCGTTTCCAGGGTGTGTACAACATCTTTGGGCCGTTAGGGTAAGGCCTATACGGCTTATATGATGGTTCGGCCGGGTGATATGGAACGCGAGCGGGGACCGTCGGTGGTGAAGGATCCTCTTCCTCCATCGGCTCTTCTTCGGATTCCTCCATCGGATCTTCCGACGGGTCCTCCTCCTCCGAGGTTTCTTCATCTGGAAAGACTTCCGTGGCTGTGGGACTTGCGGGAGTGTATTCCTCCTCTGAGTCAGATAGAATGATAATTTCTGGATGGTTCATGGTTTCTGCTAACAAGGTTCATTTGTACTCTTTTAGTTAGTTACAAAAACATTCTTAAAATCAGAAATTTTTATGTGCAGTTATAGTCTAGGGTACTAATGCAACCTAGTTCACTATAACTATGGCTCTGATACCAATCTGTCACACCCTGCTACCTCGGTTGGCAGCGAGACGTGACGAGTGCGGAAGCGTAACCATAATTATAACAAACGACCACTATATGGACGTTTTCGAAATATTACATCATTAGAATTTAAAAATGTAATAATGTTTTACAGAATGAAAGGAATGAAGTTCGCGTAATACAGAGATTCTAATACATAATTAATGCGTCCAAAAATAATGCAGTCAAATCTCCGTTAGTTTCGAAATATGCATGCGACTCCATGAAATGCGGAAGCTTGAAAGTTGGTGTATCCGAAGGCACACTTGCCTTAAATACCTGAAAATACATGCTAAAATACGTCAACAAAATTGTTGGTGAGTTCATAGGTTTACTCGAAAAGACTAGTTGTATGGACATTATCAGATGCGTTGAATTTATAAAATCATAAATTCCATGAGATGTATTACATAAACCATCATGTCACCGAAGCTTAATTAGAATGAGTTTTGCCCCGAGCAGTATTCCCATACGTAATACCGTGAGTTGAATATATATGCACCCGCCGTTAGCTAAACCACTAACCCGAGTGGGGGACATGACTCCCAATAGATCTATCCACAATATATTCGCGCTTGCAAACAAATGCAACTAACGATTTCATGATATAAGGGCGGAAATCACATATGTAATACATAATAGAATCGAGAAGTTTTTGTGTCCATATAAAAACGAAGCATGTATTTCATCCCAAAACATAATAATGTGAAAAATGGGACTATGAAGACTCACCTTGTTGGTTTTTGATGATGTTTTTGGATCTGAGTTAAGCACTTGTTCGAATGGTTGAGACTCGTCCTAATATTTTTACGAGTTCGGGTCAATATCATCATAATACGTGTTTGAATATTTTATGTACTTGGGGGTGATGTATATAAATAATTTCGTAGGATTTCATATGTTGATACTGATTTGTAGTTACGTTCAAGTAATTTATTTAAAATTATAATTTGTTGTATAAATTCCGATTTACAAAAAAAAATGACTTTAAGTAGTTTATTTCCAAGGATATTTTGGTGCATGCATGCATGCATACGTACATATGTATTTATATATATATACGAAAATGCATACATATATGTACGAGCATGTGCATCATTACGAAAGGGTATTCATACATTTTGCATGGAAAAATTTCACGAGTATTATGAAAACCGAGTTGTAAATGGAGAGTATTATATTTTAGTAAATGTGTTTGATTTTTCATGTTTTATAAATTTTTAAGGTGAAAATAAAGTAAATAAGAAAAAAAAACTTACAAAAGTTTGAAGAACACTTGAACTTCTTGGCCGATTTTTGTTTTGAGAGAGAATATGTGTGTTGGTGTATTTTTGTGAAATGGGTTTGTCTTCTATTTATAGAAGAAAAAAAGGTTATTAAAAATAATGATAAACTAATTAATATTTAGTGAAATGATGAAAAGAAAAGGTGTTTTCGGTTGAGTGTTGGACAAAAAGGTGTGGCCGATTTCATAATTGTTTGTTGCATGTTGTTTATTATTAAAATAATACAAAAGTACAAGCTAGTTGTCCTTTAAAGGACAACTTACTTTTTAGAGTGATAAGTAGTATGGGTTTTCATATTTTATATTAATAAAAGTACAAAAGTGTGCACGAAAAGGTGATAGTAATAATTTCTGATATATATATATATATATATATATATATATATATATATATATATATATATATATATATATATATATATATATATATATATATATATATATATATATATATATATTGTGGCACCCTTGCCACAACAACCACCAATCACAAATCACCCAGGATTAATCATCAACATACAATACATAATGATCTGAAAACCTAAATTAAGTGCGGAAGCATTAATATACATAAATGAGATAGTGCAACAGTGTTAAACACCCTACAGTGCTATAAGTTACCAGGTCTAAGTCTACACACCCATACAATTATTACAATCATCCCAAATATTACAACATTGTTTCATATCATAAATTACCGATGAAATAGTGATGAGTCTCCCAAATCTTCCAAATGACCTAACTAGAAGGTCCGGCCGCAGACTTTCCCTTTCCTGTAAAATAAAGTCAACTGAGGGGTAAGCGAATGCTTAGTGAATACACAGATTACGCATTTTATAAATCCTTATGATGCCTACAAGAGTAGGACCGACGACGCACGTCGTGCACTCTCCACGTACACAAAGTACGACCACACAAGAGCCGTCGCTCTACGAGCCCGCAACTCGTCTTTTAATACACTACTGAGACCAACATAACACCGGGGATGACATACTGCCTACGGACCTGGAGGGATCAGCTCCAGCGTCTTATAGAGCAGTAACATCGGAGTAACAGATGCGACCCGCAGGTCCATCATAGATGCACAACAAACGAACGGACATGCATCAAATAGGAATGTGCATCCAAAAATTTACGCAAGTTAGTAGAATTCCAAACGAATAATGAAGCAACATGTCTCAGTAAGCAAAAGCAATCAATAAGCAGATATAAACATGCGAAATCATATGTACTCACAGTGGGTGCGTAATTAAAACTCTTATCCAATTATTATTTCTCTTCGGGCTTTCAACCGGATCCATAAAATACTGATTTAATCTTAGAATTGTTATAATAACTTTTATAATTTTAATTTTCCACAAAATTGATTCTGAGTTCAATTTTCTCAAAAATAGCAACAAACTTTGCTAAATATCCAATATGCATAATAATCGCCCAAATTCAACTTAAATACATAACTTTCCACCTAATTAATCAAAATACATCAAAAATAAGTCCGAGGATGTTACAGCATGGGCTCCACCACGCTCAACTTCGTCCTCGAAGTTACTCGGACTCAAACAACTTCGGATACTTTCTTAACATTTCCGACTTAACTTCCCACGTATGATTTGCTCCTTTATGATGCTTCCAGCGTATAAGCACCATTTCTATCTCCTTGCTCCTTAATTTCTTCAACTTAGTAAGTATCCAGTACACACTCCGGCTCTTCTACATACCGGAGCCTTTCATCAACTTGCAGTTCAGTATGGTCAGCCCAATCCTCGTTTCCAGTGTTAAACGATTTTCGAAGATTCCCAACGTGAAATACTGGATGTACGCCCGACATCCCCTCAGGCAATTCTAATCGATATGACTGATTTCCAACTTTTTCAACAATTTTAAAGGGTCCGACAAATCTCGGAGCCAATTTGCCCCTCTTAACAAAACGAGTAACACCCCTCATGGGTGATACTTTCAAATAGACCCAGTCATTTACTTCAAAATTGATCGGCTTGTGCCTCCGATCATAGTAGCTTTTCTGACGATCCTGGGCCGCCTTCATGTTCTGCCTAATCAACTGTATCTTCTCGTTTGTTTCCTGAAGTAAGGCCGGCCCAGCGATTGGTGTTTCACCCGTTTCTCTCCAACATGTAGGAGTCCTACATTTCCTTCCATACAAAGCCTCGAACGGAGCTTTCTTGATCGTAGCATGGTAGCTGTTGTTATACAAAAACTCTATAAGTGGCAGGTGATCGTCCCAATTGCCACCGAGATCTAACACACACGATCTCATCATGTCTTCAAGTGTTAAGATGGTTCGCTCACTCTGACCATCAGTTTGCGGGCGGTAAGCTGTACTCATTGCTATCCTTGTTCCTAACCCTTCTTGCAGTGCCGACCAAAAATTCGAAGTAAATCGGCTGTCCCGGTCCGATACTATGGACTTAGGTACTCCATGTCTAGAAACAATCTCGTTCATGTAAATTTGAGCTAATTTCTCCAACGAATAACTTTCACGAATCGGTATGAAGTGACCCGACTTTGTTAACCGATCCACGATTACCCAAACCGCATCATGCTGTCGCTTAGTCTTCGGCAGTTTCGTAACAAAATCCATAGTAATGTGCTCCCACTTCCATTCCGGAATGGGAAGCGGTTGCAGACTGCCATAAGGTTGTTGATGCTCAGCTTTTACCAACCTGCAAGTCCTACATCGTTCAACATACTGCCCTATGTCCTTTTTCAATCCCGACCACCAAAAGTCTGCCTTTAGGTCGTTCTACATCTTTGTGCTCCCAGGATGTACAGAAAACTTAGATTGATGTGCTTCCTCAACGATCACATTTCTCATACCACCATATTTCGGCACCCAAATTCTTCCATAAATTCCTTTCAATCCCGACTCACTTGTTTCCATGTTCTTAACTTGTACTTTAATATCCTCAGCACCAATATTTTCATCTTTCAAGGCTTCTTCCTGAGCGGCCTTGACATCATCAATTATCGTGGAGGTCAGCATTGTAGACGTCATCATATAACAGAAATCTTTAGCATACGCTTTCCGGCTCAAGGCATCGGCTACTACATTAGCCTTCCCGGGATGATAAAGGATTTCACAATCATAATCCTTTATTAACTCCATTGATCGTCTCTGCCTCATATTGAGCTCCTTCTGACTGAAAATATATTTCAAACTCTTATGGTCCGTGTATAATTGGCACTTAGTCCCGTAAAGATAATGCCTCCATAACTTCAATGCGAATGTTACCGCAGTTAACTCGAGATCATGAGTCGAATAATTCTTCTCATGCTGCTTCAACTGTCTTGAAGCATACGCTATAACCTTCCCACGCTGCATCAATACAGCACCTAATCCTAACCTTGAAGCATCGGTATACACCACGAAGTCCTCATTACCTTCCGGTAAAGCAAGTATCGGTGCTTCACTCAAAGTCTTCTTTAAAACGTCAAACGCCTCTTGCTGCACAGTCTCCCAAACAAAAGGTGCATTCTTCTTCGTTAAAGCAGTCAAAGGAACTGCAACCTTGGAAAAATCTTTGATAAATCTCCGATAGTATCCTGCCAACCCCAGAAAACTTCTAACCTCAGTAGCTGAACACGGCGGCTCCCAGTTCTTTATTGCTTCAACCTTAGCCGGATCTACCGAAATCCCGGCTCCAGAAATTACATGCCCTAAAAACTGTATCTGTTGCAGCCAAAACTCACATTTTGAGAACTTGGCGTACAACTTTTCTTTCCTTAACAATTCCAACAGTTCTCTCAGATGTTCAGCATGTTCTGCTTCAGACTTAGAATATACCAGTATATCATCAATAATCACTATCACCGACTTATCCAACATCGGTCTACAAACCCTATTCATCAAGTCCATAAAGACAGCCGGGGCATTGGTTAAACCAAAAGGCATAACCAAGAACTCGTAATGCCCATAACGTGTCCTAAATGCTGTCTTAGGCACATCCTCTTCTCGAACTTTCAGTTGATGGTACCCCGATCTCAGATCAATCTTAGAAAATACACTAGCGTCATGTAACTGATCAAACAAGTCGTCTATCCTTGGCAGAGGATACTTGTTCTTAATCGTCAATTTATTCAGCTCCCGGTAATCTATGCACATCCTCATCGTGCCATCTTTCTTCTTTACAAACAGTACCGGAGCTCCCCACGGCGATGAACTCGGCCGAATAAAGCCCTTATCCAACAATTCTTGCAGTTGTGTCATCATTTCCTTCATCTCAGTTGGGGCGAGGCGATAAGGAGAACGAGCTACCGGTGCAGCTCCCGGGATCAGGTCAATTCGAAATTCAACTTGTCTCTCAGGCGGCACGCCAGACAAGTCTTCCGGAAACACATCCGGAAACTGTGAAACAACAGGCACGTCGGCCAACGTTCTCTTTTCAGCCTTGGCATCAATAGCATATGCCAGGTAAGCGTCACACCCCTTTGCAACAAGCTTTCGAGCTTTTGCAATGGTCAGTAAGCACAGATCCCCACTTCTCCTATCCCCGTATATACAAATCTCACGCCCCTCCGGAGTTGTTATCTTAATCATTCGGCTCTTACACACTATCTGGGCTTCATTCTCGATCAACCAGTCCATCCCGACTATGACATCAAACTCACTGAATTCTATCGGTATCAAGTCCAAATTGAAGACTACATCTTCAATTACTAATGTGCAGTTACGGTAGACATGATCTACTTTTACTAAGGTGTTACTAGCAGTTTCAATATCTAGTGCAGCAGATAACTTTGATAGAGGCATAGACAATTGTTGAGCAAACATAATAGACACAAACGATCTATTGGCACCCGAGTCAAATAACACTCTTGCAGGTAAAGAGTTAACTATAAACGTACCCGTGACGACCTCCGGATTTTCCCTAGCCTCCTCTGCAGTTATCTGGAAAGCACGAGCCGGTGCCCTTTGAGACTGACCCCGACCTCGGTTAACTGATCCACCGCTTGAACCTCCTGAAGACCGTGTTGTAGATGGAGCAGCAGCAGCTGGATCGTACTTTCTACAATTCCTACTGTAGTGTCCCAATACACCACACTTATGGCACGCATCTCCCTTCCTGGGGCAATCACTCTGATAATGGCCCAACTCACCACAACAAAAACAAGCACGTCCATTGGTGCATTTGCCGAAGTGTTCCAAGTGACACTTATTACAATATCTCGGCTCGGTGTTGATGGAGTAAGCACGAGCACGACCACGATCGGAAAAGCCAGATGGTCGACGATACGACTGCTGAGGTGAGTACTGTGAGGACCGGGAAGAACCAGAATATCCTCCCTCGCGCTGGCGCTTCGGCGGCGACGGCTGTGTTGGGTTGGTGGAAGCAGCAGCAGACCCAGTAGTATAGCCCGACATGATTAGAATCTGCTCTACATTTCTGGCGGCCTCAAGTAAGCCAGCAAATGTAGGGTAGCGGACGTTGCTCATAACCCTCCTTATTTCAATGTCAAGACCAGCCTCGAACCTGGTCACTTTCCTCTCTTCAGTGTCCACCTGATGAGGTGCGAACAGACTTAACCTCGTGAACTCTACAGCATATTGGGACACCGTCTTAGTCCCCTGTACCAGTGCCATGAACTTTGCTTCCAACCTCCGGCGCTCATCAACCGGACAGTACTGCTGAGTGAACAGATCCTTGAACTCAGCCCAAGTCATAACAGAAATCTTCTCCAATGTCAAAGCGTTCACCATGGCATTCCACCACATAATTGCGTCATTAGTGAACATAGCAGTAGCATAGCGAACCATGTCCTTCTCAGCACAGTCGCTGATTCGGAATGTTCGTTCAGTTGCTGTTATCCATTCCAGCGCGGCAACAGCATCTCCTAGTCCATTAAACTCCATAGCCCCATTTCCTTTAAAGTCCTTAAAACGACAACCTCGGGGTTTGTTAGATGACCCAGTGTTGTCATCTTGTTCCTCATTGTTACCCCCTTCCTTCTCCTTGTTCTTTCTCTTTTCCTCTCTTCTTTTAGCATCGGCCTCATCTCGAGCCCGAAACTGTTCTTGAATCATTCGATTCTGCTCAGCCATCATGGCTAGCATCATCTCTCTGGCTTCCTCAGGTGTCATTCCTCCAGACATGTTCTGAAAATATAAACATATAGCTTGTTTAGTAACATGTCATAAATTAAAGACACCATTCATTTGTCCCGTATGATAGTCAATTTCTTAAAATTACTAGATCATAACCTATCTTAGTTCAGATCATTACTTAGTATCACTACATATCATCACCTAATGTTTGAGATCAAGACCTCACGGACACTTGAATCTCAAACAACTGCTCTGATACCATCTCGTGTGGCACCCTTGCCACAACAACCACCAATCACAAATCACCCAGGATTAATCATCAACATACAATACATAATGATCTGAAAAACCTAAATTAAGTGCGGAAGCATTAATATACATAAATGAGATAGTGCAACAGTGTTAAACACCCTACAGTGCTATAAGTTACCAGGTCTAAGTCTACACACCCATACAATTATTACAATCATCCCGAATATTACAACATTGTTTCATATCATAAATTACCGATGAAATAGTGATGAGT
>JAANYP010003094.1:0-25141 GCA_020465985.1 Centrapalus pauciflorus
GTATAACATTAAATTAACGTAAACTCTAATAAATTATTTGAATACAAAAATATCCATAGCGAATAATCTACAAGTAATAACTATTGGTTATATTCTATTTATGAGATATTCCACATTAAAAAATATAACACCTGTTCAATGACTTATCATTTCATAATGTACTATATAAAATTTCTTTCGCTTCCACAATTAGTAAATATGTATAAAATAAAGTTAAAGTACTACTACTAATAAATCACATTGAATCAAAAAAGGGTTCTAATAACTCTACAAGTTTTAAATATTGGTTAAATTTTATTTATGAGATATTTACATAAAATATCATCAAACATGTTTACTGCTAATTTCATTTCAGGTAATGTATATAATAAAACTTTCTTTCGATCCAAATCTTAACGATGTATAATAACCATTAATGTAAATACTACTATATTAACTATTGTGTTATATTCTATTTATTAGGATACTTTACATGCAATATAACATATGTAAATGCTTGATTTCATTTCAGGTAATGTATATAAATTTCTTCGATTCACAGATTACCATGTAATAATTAAAAATTAACGCTACACTACATAAACTTTATATGATAAACACTGGGCATCTATATTCTACAAGTGAAGTATATATTGGTTGATAAGCTATTATGAGATTTACATAAAAATTAATACCCTATTTAATGTGATTTCATTTCGGTAATGGAAGCCTAAATGAACAAATCATAAAATTTAATTTTGACAACCTTCAATTTGGTTATGTTTACACATTAACACGAACCTATTTTGATTTATTGTATCGTGGGAGATTATTCGGTTTGTATCGGTTTTTTAGGCTTCGCCAAAAAAAACTCATATCTAACGGGAAACCTCGTAACTCGACCAGATTTGATCTCCTTCCGATTTAAAAATCGGGGATGGGCGGGGTCGGGAGACTCTTAATCCCCGACCCAGGGTTTATTTTATTGTTTTCATTAGTTATTATATATGTTTAACTTTACAATTAATTTATTCCTTACATTTCTGTAATATCAATTAAATATAATTGCTATATGACTTTTCAATAGTTAAAATGAATCTTCATCCGGAATTCAAGCTAATACTCATCATGTTCATCTCGCTGTTCATTTTCTGTTTATCAATCAGTTTCGGTCTTCGCATGATGGCTTGTGGCAACGACGGGATCCGAGAAAGCGGAGAGACAGAGAGCAATCCAGAGTCATGAGGAAAGACTTGAGGACATGTCGGCTTCCTGAGGACAACATGGTGGTGACCAGTTATTCATCGTTTCTTACCATTAAAACGTCAATCATTTTCGTTCATTCACATTGCATATCGATGGTGGTGGACCATGTACGCAACCCATTAGACGTTTTGTTTTGGGGTGGATCTAGTCGGTGGTCCGGCTGGTGGCATGTGGTCTGTGTCCATGCGGCCGAAAGAGGATAGATGAGACATAGTATAGAGAGACACAAAATGGGACAGAGTAAATGGATATGTAGTTGTAGATGATATTAGGATCCAGAATTTAAACTTCGTTAATTGTCTTGTAACCAGTTCTAAAAAATATGAATAAATATTTCCTAACATGCCTTAATGTACCCTGATAGATTTTTATCGTGCCACAAAAGTTTTAGAGATTCTAAATGGCAACAGTTCTCAATTGATCATAACACACACATACATACACACAACCACACACATATCGTGTTGCGATCACTTGCGAAATCTGAATTTAGTGCAGACATTAGTAGAACCAATCTACACCAAACGATTATAATGTACACTAGTGAGTAAGATGGATACCTATTGCATTAACAATTGAATTAAGAGTGACTCTACCCACCAAGTGTGACTACACTTTGACCATTATTTCGACTTTTAATATCGAATGTATATGCAGTGTTGTGCATCTATGATCTATTAATAATAGTTAATATTGTGAATCGAAATATAAAGTTATATATATATATACACATACATACATACATACATACATACATACATACATATATATATATATATATATATATATATATATATATATATATATATAGTTTTTTTATTTAATATTCTTTAAAGTTTTTATTTATAAATTTATATATGTATAAAGGGCAAATTACCAAGAAAGGTAATATAAAATTCAAAAATTGCCAAAAAGGTAATGTAAAATTTTTTAGGCCAAAAAAGATAACATAAAATTCAAATTTGACAAAAAAGGGGATTGATGAAAATTTTAAAAAGGTAAATTTTTAATTTTACGCTCCCTTTTTTTGTAAAAGAATAATATTTGATTATCTTTCTTGGCCTAATATTTGAATTTCATGTTTTTTTCGGCTAAAATAAAATTTTATATTATCTTTCTTGGCAAATAAATTTTACAATTCCTTTATTTTCAAATTTTGTATTTTATATTATCTTTCTTGGTAATTTTTCCATGTATAAATATCAAAATAAAATTTGACCAGAAAACAACAATAGTGTAAATGGGCTTCACTCTTACGAACTTTTGAGCGTATTCGGCCCATTTGAAATGGTATGAAGTCCCCCTTTTGTAAACCCTAAAATGGCATCTGTAATCAATTCATCATCCTTATATATACGGTCCAAGCTCCCAGTTACGTCTATCACTAAAAAGTTCATTCAGATCAATCTGTATGAGTATGAAATCTGCAACTAGTATCTGTTACAATTTCTCACCATCAAATTCAGGAAATCTATCTCATCGTTTTTTTCTTTCGGAGATTGAATCAGCAGCCAACGATTTCGATGACCAATTGATCGTTGCAACGGTGGGATCTGAGAAGTTGTACCAAGTTGGATCCCCTATGAATTGGGTACAATTAGGTGAATTAGACCACCTTCATTTACTTCTCAAGCGCTCTATGCTTGGATTCGAATCATCTATGTTTGAAATAGATGGATTTGGGAAGGTGTACAAACGAGGAATCGTTTAAAAAGGTATTAAAATTTCTTCTTTTTATTGTTGAAATATTTTTAGTTCTATTATATAAAGGGTCTGATGCTGTGTTAGACAAGAGATACTTGAGTATTATGTTTATAACAATGAGATGATGCATGTGTACAAAAATATTATTAACGAAGTTGTTACCATGTTCATCAAGCTAAATGGATCGTCTTAGATATCGACATTGAAATGGCTGAATAATTTGTATTTGGTTTGGCTGTTTATTTTTAAGATTAAAATAGTGCTTAACCCAAAATTATAAAGGTAATGGTTTTTTCAATAGAAACATTAAAATAAAATGTGACTACATTCTTTTAACCTAAACAGCAAGTTACTCATGACTAATTTCATGGTTTTAATAAGAAAAATACAATATAAGGAATAAACGATAAAAAAAAATAACGTCAATGGACCAAGTTAAAAAAACTATGAAACAATGATTATTTTTTTAAATATGAACCCTTATTA
Source organism: Centrapalus pauciflorus (assembly GCA_020465985.1). Lineage (NCBI taxonomy): Eukaryota > Viridiplantae > Streptophyta > Magnoliopsida > Asterales > Asteraceae > Centrapalus > Centrapalus pauciflorus. The sequence continues at coordinate 3,436 of JAANYP010003094.1, forward strand.
TTATAAATATATACAACTAATGATTAATGATGATGACATGTATGGGTGGATTAGACTATCTTCATAAAGTCGTAGATGCGTCGATACTAAATCATGTATCCTTATGTAAAGATCTCAAATGCTTTTCAATTAAAATCGTGGAGGATTTGGAAAAGTATAGAAAAGATTTGAAATTCATCAACGATATATGAGTGTGATTATGACTGAAATATAGATTTTTATTTTAAGTTGCAATATACAACAGTCATAATATTGAACTTGGATTTGCACAAACTATTACAGTTATAATCCCCAGGGATTTGACAAAGTATACAAAAGATTTGGATTATGACTGAAATATAAATGTTTTTAAGTATTAATATGCAATACTCATAAAATTGCATTTGGATTAGACTACCTTCATAATAAAGATATCGGATATTCTTTTTAAAATTTAGGTTTTGGATTTTGGATTGTTCAAATTAGGCCCAACAAGGGAGACATACTTAGATATCTAGATCTCTAAATGGACGTGTGTGCAATTGGGGTTATTGTTTAAATGGCTAGCAATGATGTTTACGGTGGCTCAAAAAGAATCATCGTGGTTTGATATGGTAGGCTTAAATTAAATATGTCTGAAAATAAAGGATTTGATCAATATCACGGGAAGAATTGCTCCCAAAGTTGTAAGAGGCTTTGGTCAAGGTTAATTGTACTTCCTCGAGGACCATGATTACTACCAGAGTTACCGGAATTACAGAAGTAATATGAAGATTCTGCCTTGTATTGGGATTTCTTTGGAGACTTGTTTCATTTCTCATCTACTCGAGAAACTCTGGTATGCACAAACTTTCTCAACTTTTGTACATTTGTTTTTGCATGTTCATAAATTTTAACGCTTTTATAACTGAACGCCCTGATAGTACCAACACATAACTATTTTTATGTACATGTTTCTTTTATATTGCAAAATTTCTAAACATTTTGTTTTTAAGTTTTGTGTATGCGAGCCTTTGCTCATTTCACGATTATTGATCATTTATGACTTTCTTCACAATGAAACCACATGATAACAAAAATTTTGGTGGCATTGCAGCTGATTTCATAGAGCGGATCAATGTTTTCTCAAGGCGGTTGTGAGTTTTCATTGCCACAACTGCGTTTTATGCAGTTAATGATACAATTGTGAAGTATACTATCTTATTTGAATTTGTAATTAGTGTATGAATTATAGATTTTACAACTTGTAATATTCTTTTTGTATTGGTACAAGAATAATGCTTTGTTTATTAAAAGATCACAATTCAATGGTTTGAAATGTTGAATTAACTCTTCCTGTTTTTCTTTTATTTCTTTCATAACTTCAATGGCTTTGCTTGGTTTAGCAAATTCGTGGTAACTTTATAGTTTCAATGCAACACCTTACTATATGAGTTTCAGATGGTGATCTTTCACGATTTATTATTTCTTATTGATTTTGCTAGAATGCGTAAGAAAACACAAACGAAGGGATAGAATGTATTTGACCTATCAATTCACACACTTTTGGTGGTTTATTGGCAGAGACAAGTGTTTTATTCAAAGTTATGATCTTTAGGTTATTTCGAGTCTCAACAAACTGAGCAAACCTCATTTGTGTCAGTCATGAATAGAATATCTTGGTTTTCATGAAATATAAGTTTACATTACCAAGTCTATATGTGGCTGGTATCTAATGTTTACATTGATCTTGATTATTTGAATAGCAGGGTCTAGTGAGTTGGTTGATTGTATTGCATTGAAATCGATAGGACCAGTAATGACATAATTCTCGCTTGTTATGATAATCTTGGTTGGTACTGTTTGCTGGTGGCAATTTTAGCTCATTCAAGCAAACATGTTAAACGGGTTGACGACAAAAAATTATAAATTTTATATAATTTTGAATTATTTTTTAAATAACAATTTGTTGGATACACCGTTTTATAAATTTTCTTTTTTGATAAAAAAATATGTTCTACCTTAGTTTTTTACGACGGATCAATTTAACTGTCCCGCTCGATGGGTCAAAATTGTCACCCCTAGTACTGTTGTGGCCCTAGCAAAGATTAATTGTGAAGCTAGCTCTCGTTGGGACAAATGGACTAGTCTGTATTTAGAATCGATCTTGCTTGTTTGATTTTGTATAATGACCATCTTAGTCTAGTTTACAACACAAAACCACTTACTTGTTTCTCATGATTTCATAGAAATGAATTGCAGAAAAACTAAGATGTAGCTTGTTTATGTTGTGAAAGTAGATTACTCTCTGCAACGTGCAATATTCTTTTAGTAATTTTCTAAAAAGGTAAATACATATTTAACCATCTAACTTTTAGATTTATACATATTAACTTCTACGGTGGCTTCCGAGTATTTGGAAGCTGTTGATACGAGAGGAGGAGGATGGTGGGAGCGGGTATCATCTTGTAGTCATAGTATTGCTTCTGCATATATATATATATATATATATATATATATATATATATATATATATATATATATATATATATATATATATATATATATATATATATATATATATATATATATGTATAGACTAAGTATCTTTTGTGAACACTTTATTCGTTGTGAACATTGTGAACAACCATAAAATAGCTTCTGAATCTTATGAATCTTGTTGAAAATAGTACTGGACTCTTCTATTAACCTATTAATACTATTGGATCCTTTGGATATTATTGAATCCTATGAATTTGTCGAATCTTATGAATCTTGTTGCATCCTATGCATCTTGTTATAAAAACTACGTACTATGAACCTTTTGAATGTTCTGAATCTTAAATAGACACTTCTATGAACCTTTTGAATCATATGAATCATATTACAAACACTTGTTGATATATATGAATGATTATATGTATTTTTTTTATTTATTCACAACGTGCACAACGAATAACTTGTTCACAATGGATCCCATCCCTATATGTATATATATATATATATAAAAGAAATGATATAATAAAAAATAGAGTAAATTACACAAATGGTCCCTGTGGTTTGATACTTTTTGCTCTTTTCGTCCCTCAAACTTTTTTTTTGCACCAATAGTCCCAAAATCATAAACCTTTAACACAAATGGTCCCTCTGACTAACATCCGTTAACTTTGACCGTTAGAGAGGAGGACATTTTCGTCTTTTTGTCATTCAGGGACCATTTGCGAAAATATCTAATAAACTTTTAAAACATAAAAATCTTTTATAATTTAAACAAAATATTCCCATATTTGTCAAATCTTGAGTTTCATTGCTTTGATCAAATTCAACACCAAAATAAACCAAAACATTGTCTGTAAATCAAAGAAAAACTCTAATCCTGCTTCTAAAGAAATTTTTAACAATTCTGAGCTTTGGATTCTAAATAATCTACATGCAACGAACTCAAACAAGATCTGGAATGATTCCCAGAGTCTCAGATCTACAAACTGAAGCTAGCTAGAACAAAAAAAAAGCTGGTTCCGAAGATGAGGAGGTTGTAGATTCGCCGGAGCAACCTGCGTTCATGTCGTCGATTTCAGCTTGAACGAAGGGATGCAATGGAAGCCGGAGCAACCCGTGTTCATGAAGGTATCTATGAACTCGGAGATCAACATAATCAAAATCCAATCCTCCTAGAAGCTAAAATCCCTATAACCGTCGTTGGTCTCCCTTTCCTCTCTGTCTTCTCCGCCACACCACACAACTACCACAGCTGCAACCTCCGCTCCGCTCCGCCACACCACATGGCTTCCGTCGCTGCTCCGACAAGCTTTCCCTCTCCCTCCGTACCCATTTTCCCGTCGGTCCCTCCGCAACCCCCACCACAACTACCATATCTACCATGGGCATCATATGGCCTTGAGCCATCAGTGGGAAGATAACAAAGTGAAGGTCTGTGGGAGGAGAAACCATTTTTGGAGTTTCAAAATCAGATGGTGGTTTGCTGTGACTGTGACATTAGTGAAGGCCAAGTTTCAGAGAATCAGATGTGAGTTTTAGAACAAGATGGTGGTGATGGCGGTGGTTCCTCCCCTGGTCCTGGCTTTGGCAAAGAATCTGATGGTGGCAAGCTACGACTTGAGCTCAATAAGGGAAGTGTTGTCCTGGGCGGCGGCGCTGGAAAAGGAGCTGGAAGAAGGTCTTAGAAGTAGAGTCCCAAAATCATAATAATAACATAAAGAAAAAAGAAAAAGATAAGATAATTAGATAGAAAATAAAAATTTAAAAAAATGATAAACTATTAAAAAAATTACCTAAATGGTCCCTGAGATGAAGAATGACGAAAATGCCCCTGTGATTTAACTGGCCTAACGGCTCAAGTTAACGACAGGGACTAAAAGTGTCAAAGGTTTGGGATTTTGGGACTATTGGTGCAAAAAAAAAGTTTGACGGACGAAAAGAGCAAAAATCACTAAACCACAGGGACCATTTGTGTAATTTACTCTAAAAAATAAAAAAAATGAAAAACTATTAAAAATTACCTAAATGGTCCCTTAGATGAAGAATGACGAAAATGCCCCTGTGAGTTAACTGGCCTAACGGCTCAAGTTAACGGCAGGGACTAAAAGTGTTAAAGGTTTGGGATTTTGGGACCATTGGTGCAAAAAAAAAGTTTGAGGGACGAAAAGAGCAAAAAGCACCAAACCACAGGGACCATTTGTGTAATTTACTCTTTATTCTATTCATCAATGAGAAGATGAGTAACTAGAACAATGTATATTATGTTTATATTCTTTGAATTATTATCATCTTGTGAAGGATCATTATATCTCTTTTCTGCAAACTTTGGCATACACAAACTTTTTGCTGGTATCATGTGTGTATTTGTATCTTCATAGCTAGCTACCAAAGTTATCCAACATTTCCTTTGATTTTTCAAAATTTCAAGCGTGTTCTTATTTCTATTTAGTAGAATTCACACTGATTTTTTGGAGTTAGCATGTTAAGTTGTCTTTGGAAGAGCAGGGCCGGTCCTGGGCTTGGTCCACCTGGGCCACCGCCCAGGGCCCAATCAATCTAAGGGGCCCAAAAAATTTTTAATATGTTAATATATCCCAGCAGTCCAGTATTAGATTATATGTGTTTTGCGTGAAAAATATCATAAACAATGTGTTGGTTCAGCTGGTAGTCATCTCACATTGGAACTCTACCGATGCTTGAGACTTCGTCCCTTACTCCGATCCCGCCTCGAATGAAATGACAGTTTGGGCACACCATCCTGCCGAGAGATATTAATGGCATGGGTTCGATTCCCATTGTGTGCATTTTTTTTATTTTTTCATATCTCATCACTATCACTTGGATTTTCATATATAGATATCGTCTATTTGCTTTATATCAATATACAATCCATCAAATTCAATATTCATACTTTTGTTTTCCAATGAGTTTGAAATTTTATTTTTGTTTATCACGTGGTTCATGTTATTTATTATACGATTATTAAAAATACTAATAATATATGTATTTATTTCTTGAGATGTTATTTTTTTTGACACATATGTTACTATTTATATTATGAGTCATTTAAAAATTAAATTTCTTTTTTTCAATTTACTAATAAATATATAATTTAATATTGTATGCAATTTTTACCCAATTTATAATCATACGATGTTAATATTAAATTTTTTTTTTTTGCGGTTTTTGGATTGAGGAAAAATTCAGAGAAGCACCATGAAAGCATTACACGATGACAGATTGTGAAGTTTTTAAAGACATGACATTGACAATAGTGCAACAAAATCAATATTATTTAATTGTAATTTTTTTATACGAATATTGCTTATATATATAGAGGGCCCCTTTTTAAGTATATGCCCCGGGCCTAAAAAATGATAGGACCGGCCCTGTGGAAGAGTTTTTCTTATACAAATCTAGGAATGGTCCAATAGTCGGATGTCCAATGTGTTGCTTCTTTCTTTAATTTTTGTTAATGGAAAGGTAGTGGATTCGAATACAAACCATTTTTATGAATCAGTATCTTTATTGAATAAAGACAATATTGAGGCTAAAAAATCAAGAATTTTTTCTTTTATGTAAAAATTTGAAAACAATCTTTGCAAGGAAGAAACAAAGCACTCATGAGTGTTGTTGCTAAAGGAGTTAAGGGCATAGGAGATCAAATGGTACTTGCAGGTGATGATAACCTTGTTTGGTATCATTACAGAGGTGTTCAAAACTGGATATTCGGATCCAAAAGATTCATTTTAAAAAAAAACTAAATTAAATATCTAAAATACAAATTTATAAATCCCAAAACATATTACAAGTAAAGTATACTACAAGGTATCCAAAGATATTTTTACTCAAAATGATAAAAATTAAAATTATAAAGCTAATATATATATATATATATATATATATATATATATATATATATATATATATATATATATATATATATATAGGGTTGGGATCATTGCAGAACCTTAATTTAGTGTAGAATTATAGTACCAATCTAAACCATTAGATTATTATATAACACTAGGGATAAGATGGTAATCATGCAATTAACATTGAATTAATAGTAGCCTACCAAGTTTGACTGCCCACTTTGACCATTTTTTACTCTTTTAATATCGAAGGTACATACAGTGTTGAATGTCTGATATAAACTGTAATTCGACATTGAATGATCTCTATATAATATATTGAATGGAGGTCTAGGTAAAAAAAATTTACGAAAAATAAACACGTAAAATTTTTTAGAAAAAAATATATCATTATTGTTCTCATTAAATCAACCAACTTTTGACTACTAATTTTGACCATTATTTTGGTTCTGTTAATTTGAATGTACATGCAGTGTTGCATCGAGGTTGGATATATGACATCAAGTGTTCATTCGACATTGAATTATATCGGTCATTCTACATTGCATCATGGTCTGGGTAATTTTTTTTTACGAAAAATGAACATTTTTGAAAAAAATATGTCATTACTGTTCTCATTAAATCAACCAACTTTTGACTAATAATTTTGACCATTATTTTGCTTCTGTTAATTTTGAATGTACATGCAGTGTTGCATCGACGTTGAATTATATCGGTCATGCTACATTGCATCGTGGTCTGTGTAATTTTTAATTTTTTACGAAAAATAAACGCGTAAAATTTTTTCGAAAAAAATATGTCATTACTGTTCCATTAAATCAACCAACTTTTGACAACTAATTTTGACCATTATTTTGGTTCTGTTAATTTTGAATGTACAAGCAGTGTTGCATCGACGTTGAATATACGATATCAAGTGTTCATTCGACATTGAATGATACCGGCCATGCTACATTGCATCGTGGTGTGGGTAATTTTTTTTTACGAAAAATAAACACGTAAAATTTTTTCAAAAAAAATATATCATGACCGGTCTCGTTTTAAAGAGTATAAAATTCTCGTTTTTATGATATAATTATTTTGATTTAACAATTAATCATATTAATATTATTTAAATTTAAAGAAAAAAGATATTTATTTTACTAATGTCAATTTTTTTTTTGCTATTTCCAATCTATTCCTTTTTTACCACCGAAAGAATTAAATAATCACTAATGTCAATCTTTTTTTTCACTAATTCCAAACTTTATGGTTTTAATCAAGACTATTAGATTAATCTAATCTATGGACGATATTGGTTCTACGGTTCTACACTAAATTTAGGTTCTGCAATGATCTCATATATATATATATATATATATATATATATATATATATATATATATATATATATATATATATATATATATATATATATATATATATATATATATGAGATCATTGCAGAACCTAAATTTAGTGTAGAATTATAAAACCAATATCGTTTAAGATTCTATTAATATAATTGTCTTGATTAAAATAATCATGTTTGGAATTAGTGAAAAAAATATTGGTATTAGTGATATTTTAATTGGTAAAAAAAATGAAAAGATTGGCTATTGAAAAAAATTGTTATTAGCAAAAAAAATATCTTATTTATTTGAATTAAAATAAATTTATTATGATTAATTTTTAAATCAAAAAAATTATCATAAAAACGTGAATTTTATACTCTTTAAACGAGACCGACCATGATATATTTTCTTCAAAAAAAATTTATGTGTTTATTTTTCGTAAAATTACTTTTACCCAGACGACCATTTGATATATATCATATTGAGATCATTCAATGTCGAATTACAGATTATGCCATATATTCAATGTTGAAATATTATTATATATAGGGGTGTGCAAAATAACCAAACCCGAATAACCCACCCGAACCGAACCTTATTCGGGTTAAATGGGTCGGGTTATTCGGTTTTCGGGTTTGTTAACCGGGTTAAATGGTAACCGAATAAGGTTTTCGGTTCGGGTATCGGGTGAGAAGTAAAAAATTCGGGTTACCCAAGTAACCCAAATAACCCATATATCAATAATTAAAAAATTAATAATAATAATATATCATTCCATCTTGGCATCTTGCGTCTACTTTAGTAAAGACGTAGGTTTTTAGTTTTTGCAAACCAAAAACACGTCTCTTTTCGACTCTTCCACGGTTCCCATATATAGAATTTAAATATTTAATTACATAATTTTAAACTTTTTAACCCGCTTAACCCGTTCTACCCATTTTACCCAACCTATTTAACTCTTTTAAACCATTTTATAGAAGATTCTATTTTTATACAAAAACCGATTAACCCATTTAACCCAAACCAAACAACCCGATACTCATTTAACCCAAAACCGATTAACCCGTTCTCTTATTTGGTTCGGGTTCGGGTAGTTAACATATACCCTCATACCCGAATAACCCGAACCGAATAAACCGAAACCCGTTTAACCCGCCCGAATAACACCCCTAATTATATATCATATATGCAACACTGCATATACATTCAATATTAAAAGAGTCGAAATAATTGTCAAAGTTAGTAGTCAAACTTGGTGGGTCACTCTTAATTCAATGTTAGTTGCATATTTATCATCTTATCACTAGTGTTAAATTATAATCTTATGGTGTAGATTGGTTCTATATGTCTGCACTAAATTAAGATTTTGCAATGATCTCAACCCTGTATGTGTGTGTGTATGTATATATGTATGTGTGTGTATTCAATTGAGAACTTATATGCATTTAGAAATCTCTAAAAACTTTTGTGCACATAAAAATCCATCAAGGGTACATTAAGGGCATTTAGGTAATATTTTAATTAAATTTTTAGAAATGGTTAAAAGAAAATTAAGAGATTTAAATTATGTTACTAAATAAACATATTAAACTACATTTCATTTATCTGTCCCATTTTCTCTCTCTATAAATATTGTCTCATCTATCCCTCTTCTTGGCCGCATGGTAACAACCACCACTGTCACCGCCGGACCAACTAGTGCCACCACCAAAACACCTCTAATGGGTGTGTACATGTCCACCAACATCAATATGCAATCATTGATGAACGAAAATGATTTGAACGTTTTAATGGTAATAAACGATGAATGAACGTGGTCACCACCATGTTGTCGTCGCCGACATGTCCTCAATCTTTTCCTCTCTCGGTTGCTCTTCTCTCCCTTTCTCGGATGCCGTCGTTGCCAACCAACATCATGCAAGACCGAAAATGATGATAAACCGATAAAGAACACGAAGATGAACATGATGATGTATCATCTTGAATCCGGATGAAGATTCATATTTAACTATAGAAAAGTCATATACAATTATATTTAATATATTACATAAATGTAAGGAATAAATTACATTGTAAAGTTAAACATATATAATGATCTATATTACAACATAAAATATAACCCTGGGTTGGGGATTAAAGTGTCTCACATCCCCGCCTCATCCCCATTATTTTAAAATCGGGGATGGGATCAAATCTGGGTCGAGTTACGAGTTTCCCGTTAGATATGAGTTTTTTTGCGAAGCCAAAAAACCGATAACCAAACCGAATTTACTTACTCAGTTTTAGCTGAACCGAATAAGCTACCCATTATACAAATAAACCAAATAAGGTTCGGTTCTGTTAAACATAACCAAATTGAAGGTTTGTCAAAAATTAAATTTTTATGATTGTTCATTTATTCCATTACCTGAAATGAAATCAGCATTAAATATGTTATATTTTTATGTAAATATCTCATAAATAGAATATAACCAATATTTACTACTTGTAGAATATTATAGCCATTTTTTATTCATATAATTTATTTGTAGTATTACGCTAATTTTATTTATACATAGTTAATATTGTGAATCGAAAGAAACTTTTATATATACATTACCTGAAATGAAATCAACATTTAACATGTTATTTTCATGTAAATATCTCATAAATAGAATATAACCAATATTTATTAGTAGTATTACGTTAATTTTATTTATACATAGTTAATATTGTGAATCGAAAGAAAGTTTTATATATACATTACCTGAAATGAAATCAGCATTAAACATGTTATATTTTTATGTAAATATCTCATAAATAGAATTTAACCAATATTTACAACTTGTAGATTATTATAGCCCTTTTTTTATTCATATAATTTATTAGTAGTATTACGTTAACTTTATTTATACATAGTTAATATTGTGAATCGAAAGAAAGTTTTATATATACATTACCTGAAATGAAATCAACATTAAACATGTTATATTTTTATGTAAATATCTCATAAATAGAATATAACCAATATTTACTACTTGTAGATTATTATAGCTATTTTTCTATTCAAATAATTTATTAGTAGTATTACGTTAATTTTATTTATACATAGTTAATATTGTGAATCGAAAGATAAAGTTATATATATACACACACACATATATACATATATATACAGTTTTTTTAATTAATATTCTTTAAAGTTTTTATTTATGAATTTATATATGTATAAACGGCAATTTACCAAGAAATGTAATATAAAATTTTTTAGGCCAAGAAAGATAACATAAAATTCAAATTTGACAAAAAAGGGTATTGATGACAAATTAAGAAGGTAAATTTTTAATTTTATGCTTCCTTTTTTTGTAAGAGAATAATCTTTGATAATCTTTCTTAGCCTAATATTTGAATTTCATGTTCTTTCTCGGCTAAAATAAAATTTTAAATTATCTTTCTTGGCAAAAAAATTTACAATACCTTTATTGTTAAATTTATTATTTTACATTACATTTCTTGGTAATTTTCCCATGTATAAATATCAAAATATCATTTGACCAGAAAACAACAATCGTGTAAATGGGCTTGACTCTTACGAACTTTTGAGCATATTCGGCCCATTTGAAATGGTATGAAGTCCCCTTTTTGTAAACCCTAAAATGGCCTCTATAATCAATTCATCATCCTTATATATACGGTCCAAGCTCCCTGTTGTGTCTATCACTAAAAAGTTCATTCACGTCAATCTGAATGAGTATGAAATCTACAACTAGTATCTGTTACAATTTCTCACCATCAAATTCAGCAAATCTATCTCATCGTTTTTTTCTTTCGGAGATTGAATTAGCAGCCAACGATTTCGATGACCACTTGATCGTTGCAACGGTGGGATCTGAGAAGTTGTACCAAGTTGGATCCCCTATGAATGGGGTACAATTTGGTGAATTAGACCACCTTCATTTACTTCTCAAGCGCTCTATGCTTGGAGTCGAATCATCTATGTTTGAAATAGATGGATTTGGGAAGGTGTACAAACGAGGAATCGTTTAAAAAGGTATTAAAATTTCTTCTTTTTATTGTTGAAATATTTTTAGTTCTATTATTTAAAGGGTTTGATGTTGTGTTAGACAAGAGATACTTGAGTATTATGTTTATAACAATGAGATGATGCATGTGTACGAAAATATTATTAACGAAGTTGTTACCATGTTCATCAAGCTAAATGGATCGTCTTAGATATCGACATTGAAATGACTGAATAATTTGTCTTTGGTTTGGCTGTTTATTTTTTAAGATTAAAATAGTGCTTAACCCAAAATTAAAAAGGTAATGGTTTTTTCAATAGAAACATTAAAATAAAATGTGATTACATTCTTTTAACCTAAACAGCAAGTTACTGATGACTAATTTCATGGTTTTAATAAGAAAAAAATAATATAAGGACTAAATGATTTAAAAAAAAACAATAACGTCAATGGGGCAAATTAAAAAAACTATGAAACAATGATTTTTTTTTTTTGAAATATGAACCCTTATTATTATAAATATATGCAACTAATGATTAATGATGATTACAGGTATGGGTGGATTAGACTATCTTCATAAAGGCGTTGATGCGTCGATTCTAAATCATGTATCGTGATGTAAAGATCTCAAATGCTTTTCAATAAAAATCGTGGAGGATTTGGAAAAGTATAGAAAAGATTTGAAATTCATCAACGATATATGAGTGTGATTATGACTGAAATATAGATTTTTATTTTAAGTTGCAATATACAACAGTCATAATATTGAACTTGGATTTGCACAAACTATTACAGTTATAATCCCCAAGGATTTGACAAAGTATACAAAAGATTTGGATTATGACTGAAATATAAATGTTTTTAAGTATTAATATGCAATACTCATAATATTGCATTTGGATTAGACTACCTTCATACTAAAGATATCGAATATTCTTTTAAAAAAATTAGGTTTTGGATTTTGGATTGTTCAAATTAGGCCCAACAAGGGAGGCATACTTAGATATCTAGATCTCTAAATGGATGTGTGTGCAATTGGGGTTGTATTGTTTAAATTGCTAGCAATGATGTTTATGGTGGCTCAAAGAGAATCATCGTGGTTTGATATGGTAGGCTTAAATTAAATATGTGTAAAAATAAAGGATTTGATCAATATCACGGGAAGGATTGCTCCCAAAGTTGTAAGAGGCTTTGGTCAAGGTTAATTGTACTTCCTCGAGGACCATCATTACAACCAGAGTTACCGAAATTACAGAAGTAATATGAAGATTCTGCCTTGTATTGGGATTTCTTTGGAGACTTGTTTCATTTCTCAGCTACTTGAGAAACTCTGGTATGCACAAACTTTCTCAACTTTTGTACATTTGTTTTTGCATGTTCATAAATTTTAACGCTTTTATAACTGAACGCCCTGATAGTACCAACACATAACTATTTTTATGTACACGTTTCTTTTATATTGCAAAATTTCTAAACATTTTGTTTTTAAGTTTTGTGTGTGTGAGCCTTTGCTCATTTATTGATCATTTATGGCTTTCTTCATAATGAAAATACATGATAACAAAAATTTTGGTGGCATTGCAGCTGATTTCAAAGAGCAGATCAATGTTTTCTCGAGGCGGTTGAGTTTTCATTGCCACAACTGCGTTTTATGCAGTTAATGATACAATTGTGAAGTATACTATCTTATTTGAATTTGTAATTAGTGTATGAATTATAGATTTTTACAACTTGTAATATTCTTTTTGTATTGGTACAAGAATAATGTTTTGTTTATTAAAAGATCTCAATTCAATGGTTTTGAAATGTTGAATTAACTCCACATGTTTTTATTTTATTTTTTTTTCATAACTTCAATGTCTTTGCTTGGTTTAGCAAATTCGTGGTAACTTAATAGTTTCAATGCAACAACTTACTATATGAGTTTCAGATGGTGATCTTTCAAGATTTATTATTTCTTATTGATTTTGCTAGAATGCGTAAGAAAACACAAACGAAGGGATAGAATGTTATTGACCTATCAATTCACACACTTTTGGTGGTTTATTGGCAGAGACAAGTGTTTGATTCAAAGTTATGATCTTTAGGTTATTTCGAGTCTCAACAAACTGAGCAAACCTCATTTGTGCCAATCATGAATAGAATATCTTGGTTTTCATGAAATATAAGTTCACGTTACCAAGTCTATATGTGGCTGGTATCTAATGTTTACATTGATCTTGATTATTTGAATAATTGGGTCTTGTGAGTTGGTTGATTGTATTGCATTGAAATTAGGACCAGTTTTGACATAATTCTCGCTTGTTATGATAATCTTGGTAGGTACTGTTTGCTGGTGGCAATTTTAGCTCATTTAAGCAAACGTGTTAAACGGGTTGACGACCAAAAATTATAAATTTTATATAATTTTGAATTATTTTTTGAATAACAATTTGTTTAATACACCGTTTTATAAAAAAAAATTTTGATAAAAAAATATATGTTCTAGCTTAGTTTTTTACAACGGATCAATTTAACTGTCCCGCTCGATGCGTCAAAATTGTCACCCCTAGTACTGTTGTGGCCCTTGCAAAGATTAATTGTGAAGCTAGCTCTCGTTGGGACAAATGGACTTTTCTGTATTTAGAATCGATTTTGCTTGTTTGGTTTTGTATAATGACCATCTTAGTCTAGTTTACAACACAAAACCACTTACTTGTTTCTCATGATTTCATAGAAATGCATTGCAGAAAAACTAAGATGTAGCTTGTTTATGTTGTGAAAGTAGATTACTCTTTGCAACGTGCAATATTCTTTTAGTAATTTTCTAAAAAAGTAAATACATATTTAACCATCTAACTTTTAGATTTATACACATTTAGTATTAATTTATTTTTTTATACCATATTTAGCCACTAAATCTATATACATTTGACTATTAAATTTTTATATTTATATAAATTTAGTCATTTTTCTTAAAATGAAACTGTCATCTAAAGTTTAATGATTAAATATGTATAAAAAGAATTCAGTGGCTAAATAAAACAAATCTGAAAATTAGATGATCATACATGTAGTTAACTATTTTCTATAAGTAACAAGTTTGTCTGCAATGAATATCATGTTATAAAAGGTAAAATTACCAAAAAAATGTAATATAAAATATAGAATTTGACAATTAATGTATTGCAAAAATTTTTTGCCGAAAAGGGTGATGTAAAATTGTATTTTGGCGGAAAAAAGACATGAAATTCAAATTTTAAACCAAGAAAGATAATCAACTATTATTTTTTTTACCAAAAAAGGAAGCATAAAATTAAATATTTACATTCTTAATTAGTTATCAATACATTTTTTTTTTGTCAAAATTGAATTTTAGTTTTCTTTGTTGGCCTAAAAAATTTTACATTACTATTATTGAATTTATATTACATTTCTTGAAAATTTGCTAGTGTGTAGTTGTCCAATAAACACTAACTATAATCTTCTTGAGATCTCGTTTCTTTTGGGTGTAACATGGATCATTTTACTCTACATTTTTTTAATACATTTAATCCTTTTTACCAAAAATTTTTTTTTATTTTTTTGTATTTAATTTTTTTGAACTCACTAAATATGAAAGATATTTTCTTTGAATTAGTATGCGTTTGAGGGTTATAATATCTTTTGCAAATTAATTTTTCTATGTAATAAAGAATACAAAATATTCAAGAGAAGAAAATTATATGTTTTAAATTTTACACATTAAAAATATTTAATTTCTCTATCATAAAAATAATTTTAAATAGTATAAGAAGATTTAAAAGATTTCCTTCTTATTGACGTGCGTTAGATATGAAAGTAGTTTAACTGATTTTATATTTTTCTTAGAAATCTAATTATGAAAATAGAGCGAGAAATAAAAAATTTAGATCAATGAGAGAGCGACACAAGACATAAGAGGTTTTATTTTATAGCACATATAAATATAAATTTGTACTTATAGAAGGAAAAACACTTG
Source organism: Centrapalus pauciflorus (assembly GCA_020465985.1). NCBI lineage: Eukaryota > Viridiplantae > Streptophyta > Magnoliopsida > Asterales > Asteraceae > Centrapalus > Centrapalus pauciflorus. The sequence goes on from JAANYP010003094.1 coordinate 19,082, forward strand.
TTAATGTTAGGAGTAAAATGTGTTCAATAAAAGTAGCTTAATCGATAATAATTCTAAATTTGTAATATAATGACATAAACTGTTTCACATTTGCATGATGTTTTATTGTTATGTTATATTATATTGTTTTGTTTTTGTGTCTATAATGAGTAATGGCGCAATCGTCTAGTTGTATCTCTGTATTTTCATAATGTTATTTCTTTGTGTCTGTTTTAATTTGATATCATTGATTCATTGTGACTTTTTCTTTTATAGTTTTAGGCACTGTCTGTTTACCTTTTAATGAAATCATTAAGAGATTATTTTATCTTTGAATGATTTATTAATTTCATTAAGAAGTAAACAAATAACCTCTATTCTAATTTATGTAGTTGTATTCAAGTATTCATTAAGTCTCATGTTTGTTTTTGTCATTATAAACCGATAAAGGTTCAAAAAAGAATACAACAATTTAATTTGCAAGAATAAATGATTCAAGATAACCTATGAATATTTGAACTACAAAAAGATTATAGTACCCAGTATGTAGATGTGGTAATGTAGAACGGTCATTCAAACGAGCCAATGTTTTATGTAAATCAAGTTTTTTATGTATTGAAAAGTGTTTGGAAAATCTCTTTCAATACAGACCGTTTGATACGACTTTATCCATTGGGTTTCTTTTATGTTCGTTTTGTAATTTGTCAATATTATTATTTATTTGCACCATATTTTGGATTTGAATTTAATAAACATTGGTACAAAGATTTAAGAAAGTAAAATAATTTATATAAATATCAGAAATATGTTAACATTTTACGTACTTCATGTGTTTTCTAATGAAATCCAAATATCTTAAAATAAAAATACAAATAGAATTTAAAAAGTCATAAACTGAAAAAGAATGGTCCAACAGACCAATCTAAGTTTGTTTAATTGGGCTGGAACACTTTTGACCCAATTGAAATGGGCTTTTTGTTTAAACTGTATTTAGTTCTTTGACAGCCTACGTGTAAACCCTACCTAAAAGTGTCATCCCCCAGTTTGTGTCTGGCCGTAACTCAACTTCACTTTTTCTCTCAGAAAATTTTCATTTCCGTACGGATCTGAAAAAACTAAAACCATGGTGAGGATGAAAATTTCTCATCATTGGAGATTCAATCGGCGACGAAAGATTCTGATGACAGAACTGATTGTTGGAAAGAGAAGATCTGGAAAGTTGCACAAAGCTGATCCTCCTTTGAATTGGTTGCACCGTTTAAAGATGGTGGTGGATGCTTCAAGCGGGTTAGATTACCTTCATATGTGTGTCGTATCAGATGTAGCGGTGTAGATCGGTTCTTTTAAATGAGAACGGGGCAACTAAGACAAAAGACGGAGGATTTGGGAAGGTGTACAAAGTAAAGGTTAATTAATTTGTTGCCATCAAACGATTGGATTATACTCCGACTTAAAGGAACAACGAGATGATCCTTGTATATGAATACATGCCCGTGTTTGCCCCTTGGTGGTAAACTTGGTTGTGGTGCTGGCACGGAGAAAGACTCCCGTCTTGACTTGAAAACTCTTTTTCGGGTGTATAGAGTAACTTTGGGCCATTGGGGCGAGGGCGGTATGGTGTGAATGATGGAACCTCCGGGTGATACGGGATGTAAGAGGGGACCGGGGGTGGTGGATCGTCTCCGGATTTGTCTTCCTCCATGGGTTCCTCTTCTACGAACACCTCTGTGACCTCCGGGCTTAAAGGGGGCATACTCATCTTCAGAGTCAGATAAGATAATTACAACTTGGTTTGACATGATCATCTACAAAAAAAAGGTGGATTTGGAAAGGTGTATACAAGTTAATACGAAAAGATTGAGGATTAGAAAGTGTAGAAAAAAGATACGGTAGATATGATTTGATGTTAAAAAATCTTATTGAGCTGAAGTTGAGATGTTTTTTAAGATTAAAGATTGTAGATTTAAAATTATGTTAAAAAATAAAAGGCTAGACTACCTTCATATATATTGATAATCCAAAATAAGATCAAATGGCTCTTGTTTTTGACATTTTTGATAGGTTTTAAGGCTATGATGTTGGGTGTAAAAGATATAATGCACGATGCATAAGATTGGTAGTTATTATGCTAAATTTATTGGTATGAAAATCTACAAGAATTGGTCTTGGTTCTTTGTGTGAAACTACACAATTGGAAGCCTAGATCTATTATATTAATTGGAAAAAAGTATATTATGTATCTCTTTTCTGCAAACTTTGGCATACACAAACTTTTTGCTGGTGTCATGTGTGTATTTGGATCTTCATACCGACCAAAGTTATCCAACATTTCCTTTGATTTTTCAAAATTTCAAGCGTGTTCTTATGTCTATTTTTCGAAAGAGTTTTTCTTATACAAATCTAGGAATGGTCCAATACTCCAATGTGTTGCTTCTTTCTTTAATTTTTGTTAATGGAAAGGTAGTGGAAACCATTTTTATGAATCATGGATAAAGACGTGAAAACAATCCTTGTTTGGTATCATTATGTGAAAACAATCCTTATGAGTGTTGTTGCAATGTTGCTAAAGGGCATAGGAGATCAAATGGTACTTAGATAACCTTCTTTGGTATCATAAATTGTAAAATTTACTTCATCCATCAAGTCATAGGACCGATTCGTAGAAGCTATCAAGGCGGCGTGGTAAGAAAAATATTATAGTTTGCAAAAACAAATTATTTGAAGTAGGGATCTTCAAGAATTAGGCTTAAAATTTTTAAGTGGGTTAATGCTAAAAGGGTTAAAAAATTAGGCTTCAAAATTAAAATTATTATTGAGTTTAAAATTGGGTTAAAAATAATATTGGGTTAATGGGTTATTGAGTTTTAACTTTTAGAAATATGTCAGGATCTAAAACTTAATAACCAAGATTAACTGATTTGAAATTTATCAGAGTATAAATCAATAATCTTGCTTTGAATCAAAGTTTAATTAAGAAGTTTGCGGAATAACACTTAACTATTTTAACAAAAACTTTTAGAACCAATGAAGCATAAAACATAAGAAGTAATCAAGACTGTTTGTATTGCTGAATTCAATGATTACAATCACCTCTAATCTGTTTGATTAGACGAAGAACACAGACTGTTCTTAGGGTTTTACAACCTTAGAGGCTTAAGAAAACTTAAACAATAAAGCAATTACAGACTCAAAAATATGCAGAAAACTTCTATGAACTTCTATACAATAGAATGACCTATTCTCTGTATTTATATTGCTTTTTGGACTTGTTTCCTTGAAGGACTATGACTTCTCTGATAGTAGATATGCTGGAATCTTCGTGTAGATATCTTTCCTGAAAATCAGCACTTTCTGTTTATGAAACTGTTGAGCAGCTTGAATCTCTTGACAGCATGAACTGAGCAGCTTGAGTTGTTTTGCTCTGGCAGCTTGAACTTTTACACTGGCAGCTCGAGTTTCTTCAACTAGCAGCATGAACTTTGTATTTACATGAAAAATCTACTAACAGTCTGAGAAGTCTAACTAACAGCTTGAATGTACTTAAACTATTTCCCAACAATCTCCCCCTAACTTAAATTCTTTACACAAGACTTTAAGTTCTATACAAAAATGGAAATGAATAAGTAAACTGTTATTTACAAACCAAGGCTTTCAAAAACTTACAACTGTGCAAGTTTCTGATCTACAGCCTTCAAAAATTCTTTCTTCATCTCATCTCTATCACAAGATACCCTAACAGATTTTATCTGAAGTAGCATATCTTTTGGTAAATCATAAAATTCGAGATTGAAGAATATACCAGGTCCATCTGAAAATTTGATTCTGTATGTCCTTGACTTGACAAACAGATCAACTTGCTTGACCTTCTTCCCCTTCTTCACAGCATCCTCTATTTCTTTCCTTGCAGATTCAGGGTCAACAATTGATTTTAGATCTTTAATTACTTGCTTCACTTGTGGTAGAGCAGATCTAACTTGTGATACAGACCCAATGTTGTGCATTCTGATAAGCTCATCTCTGGTCAACTTCTGAACCATCTGCCAAAATGTATCATATTCTTCTTCAGGTCCAGACTCTCTTCTTATCACAAACTTAATTCTCAAGTCACGGTCATCCAGTGACTTAGCAAACCAGTAGTTGATTTGAGGCTTTGTAAAATCATGTTGATCAATCAACTTCTCTATCTCCATGGCCTTTTGTAGTTGTTGCTCAAAGAGCACCCTTTTAACCGATGAAGGAATAGAAAGAGCAGCTTGATCAGTGGGAACAGGTGTACTGGCAGCAGATGAAGGAATAGAAAGAGCAGCTTGATCAGTGGGAACAGGTGTACTGGCAGCAGCTTGAATATGACTTGTAGTAGGTTGAGCTGGTTCTTGTGATGATTGGACTTCTTGGGAGGTTTTTGCTTTCTTTCTTTTCTCCATTTCTTTATCATGTATTTCCTGCAGCCTTTCAGTAGTCATGGACTGAGCCATTTTCTTTGGAATACCTGCTGCAAAGGCAAAATTGATTAAGAATCTTCTGTGCTCAGCCTTGGTGTGCCCTGTTGGCATCTTTCTCTTCTTTTCACCTTGTTTGCCCACAAACCCCTTTAGGTAATCACCTAATGTCTCATCATCATCTATTGGGGGCTGGGCTTGCTGATCTAATTCTTTATCCTGTTCTTCTGCTAACCTTTTGGCAACTTCAGCATCAAAGGCAATCTGGGCTTCTTTGGAAGAGAATTTGTGCTTTGGAGATTCAATAAGAATGCCCTTGCCTTTGTCTTTTGCAGCAGAAGATGTAGCTTGAACTGTACTGGATGGAGCTTGAACCCTTTCCTTTATAACAACTCCAGTTGCTTTTGAGGCAGCAGCTTGAGTTTCTAGGCTAACAGCTTGAGAAGCTGTTGGGACTGCTAGACTAGAAACTGGGACTGTTGGTGCTACTTGGACTGTTGTTGTTGATGGAGCTGCTTGGACTGTTGTAGGAACCTCCTGATTCTCCCCCTTTTTGGAAGCATTGGTTTGGTCAGAAGGACCTACAACCTTTGCCCCTTGGGTTTGAATCAAACGCTCTAATTGAATGAGCTTATCTCCACAAAGGGTAAACCCCTTATGAAGATAATCCATCCTCTGATTTTGAGCCATTTCTGATTGCTTTAGGGCCATTATTTGTGCACCCTGTGCAGCAATGATGGACATTTGGTATTCCAACATAGCTACAACAGGTTTCAGCTTGGGATCCGTCAAAAGCATGAGTTGCAGACTAGTCTCAAGATCAGAAAACACCTGTGGTGCTTGTGATCTATCACCGACATTAATACCAGAAGTAGAAACCTCTGGGCCCCTCTGTTCTTGGTACTGGGGACTTCCAGCTTGTGTTTGCACACTTGCTGTTGCCATGGGCGTGGTCTTAGCTATGTTGGCACTGTCCTGTGCCTCTTGTGCAGAGACATCAGTAGTGCCAGCCACAAAACCCATATGAACCATCTCTGAAGAGATGTTCACCTCCTGAGTGAGGATGGGAGTTTTCTCTAGTGGTTCCCTTTGGATATGCTGTGCAGGAGTATCCTCCTGCACAGGGATATATGGCTCTTGCTGATGGGAGGAGGAGGAAGGAGCTCCTGGTCCCCTTTTTCTTTTGTATATGTTTCTGAGTGGGCGTGTTGGCTGTACAAAAGGATCAGTGGGAGTTTGTGTATCATGAGGAGTGGGTTGGGGTCCTGGGGTGAAGCAGGAATGTTGGGCTGTGTCTTCTCAGGACCCTCTCCTCTGTTTCCTGAAATGATGTTCATCATTGCAGAGGGCAATGGAACATCTACACTGACAAAATTGGCATTTGGCTTTATCAGCCTTTTGATTGATGACAATGAGTGCCTATGGGAAACATGTATCCGTTTATGTAAATGTGGAGTTGGGCAGGTGTGTGCAATAATTTCTGCCAAAAACCTGGGATACATCAAAAATTTCCCATTCTTTAGGGAATGATGCCTTAACATCCCCTGAAAAATCATGTTAGAAAAATTGAACTGTTGGCCAGTAGAAAAGCACACTAAGGCAGTGGCAATATTTGAAGAAAACTCAGACCAACCAGTTCTTT
>JAANYP010003095.1:0-60961 GCA_020465985.1 Centrapalus pauciflorus
TCCTTCAACCGCTGGAGTTATGGTAGTAACAGAGGTTGGCACATAAGGGCCCTCCATCACTATCTCTGGTAGTTGAACATCCAGATTCTCTAGATAGAGCATCATTCTGCACTTCCAGCCAGAGAAGTTTTCATGATTGAATTTTGGAGGTTTGCCCATAGAACCATTGTCATAGTATGAGGAGCCTGCAGCACTGTTGTCCATGGAAACTTGGGAGAATGAGAGATCTAGAATGACACACACTCTAAACTGCTTTGATACCAGTTGTAGGTCCCGAGAGGTTCCCAAAGTATGTAGCTTTAAGCTGTAGAGGGGGGGTGAATACAGCTATTAAAAAATTACACACTATTTTCTCAATGTTTGTATGTATTATCAACAAGTTGTTAATTACAAACAAGCTTGAATGCGGAAAGGTTCAAGCTGAGATGACAGATAAAACAGTACGTTCACTAGTCTAAGACAGACACAAACTAGTTTACAATGAATACACTCACTAAGAAGCACTCACTGTGTTTACAAGACTTAGAGGGACAACTTATGTAGAACAGCTTAGACACAAAGAAACTGTATTACACAGGCAGGCTTGCATGCATGAAAAACACACTTGCACGTTCACTCTTGGCTTCAGCACTTAGCTTTTTGGCTTAATCTTTCTGTCCTTAGAAGCTTCCTTTTATACTCACTCAGAAGATCTAAGAGAAGTTTCTTCATTGGACGGAATGAAAAAGGAGAAGTCTTGTTGAAAAGACAACATAACCTTTTCTGCACTTTCTGAAAAGCAGACTTGTCTTCTTATGTGCAGAACTTTTGTCTTTTCACTTTGTCTACTGTTGCATTGCCTTTAACTAAATAAGGAATGTCAACTTTGCGTCTTTCTTCCTTGTAAATGCCTATTTTGATATAAGAAAAAGGTCTGTCACCCTTTTTCAAATAACCTTTTGTCTTCATGTAACAGAACAGCTTGGGCAGGCTGAGCAGTTCTGGTTTCCACTTTGTCTTCGACTGTGTAAACTGATCTTGTAGTCAAATACAATACATGAGGACTTGGAAACACATTCCATAAAGTGTTTAGCCTGTTCACAAAGAACAGGTTCTGTTCACAAAGAACAGAACACTTGTAAGCTGCCCAAGCTGCTCACCAGTGTAGAGCAGCGTAGACAGTTTATGTCCAGCCTGTTCAGTAGACAGAACAGCTTGGACAAACTGTCTTAGTTGCAACACATGCAACATATAGAACAGCTTTAGACTGATATTGCAAATCACTTTTTAGGTATTATTAAGGCATAAACAGGCCTTAACTTTTACCCATCAAGTGCATCAACAGGTTTGATTAATAATCTCCCCCTCAGATGCAGAGCAGGTTTGACTGAGGCCTTTTTGTGCCTAACACAAACACTAGTTAATATTCAATATGACTTAGACAAAATGCTAATACAACTTAGACTGCTATCGTCACACAGGGTGTACCAACAGACTCCCCCTTGACGATAGCTTCTAACTATTTACATTTTGATTAAGAACTAGAACTATATATACTGCTACCTGCATATAAACCTGCATCTATACATACTTTCACTACCTTCTGGTACTTCCTAGCATCAGACCTCCAACCTTCATGGAAGAAGATAGGCTGATCATTCAGCTTCTGCAGGTCATCCTTCGATAGAATTACTAGATGCAACGGATCATACACTCGCAAAATTACTTTGTCTTCTGTATCCTCCATTATTGCTTCAGCAGTTTCGTTATCTACGTACCACCACTTCATGTTACTCAAAACATCTTGTGGCATCGTCTTCATGGGCACTTTCTTCAAACACTTTACAGGCTTGTACACCATTCTGGCCCATGGCCTTCCTGTATGAGGATCTATTCTTGATACGTCCTCGACTCTCTTCCCAGTTCTTGGCTTGAGCCTTTCAAATTTCTCTGACCGACCCTCTTTCCTAATAATCTTTGCAATTACTTCAGCATAAGGGTCGTCAACAATATTTATCAGCTCTTTCCATGCCAATTCTTTCACTTCAACCTTCGACAACGTATTAACAACTTTAAGCGTTCGCCTTAGGTATTGAAGACCATCTCTGTAACAACCCAGCTTGTTGATCAGTTATGTAATAATGAAATTTGAGATAATAATATAATCTTGCTATATTATTTGTAATTTGCAAATAATGATTAAGAATGAAAATTTATTAAGGAAATATAATTTTAAATTATATTTATGATTTAATTGAGTAAAATAAAAGAGATGTATTACACAAAAATAGAAGTGGGTTAAAATTAAATAAGATATAAAAACCGAAATTATGATCAATTAAGATCATTAATTTCAATTTTACTCTCTCTCTCTAATCTCTCACTAACTCTCGGCCATCTCAACAAATTCAACAAGAAATCCATAAATTTTGCAAGGAATTTGGAATTGAAGTTAAGGAGGAGTTACAACAACAATTAATCAACAAGGAACTACAAGATTTGAGGTAATTCTTGACTTAAATTTCAAGAATTTAAGAGTTTGGTTCGGTTTGGTGAAGAACCGAAACCAAAGAATTAAAATGAGAATTTATATGTTGCATGTATAGGATTTTAGCAGATAATGATAAAATTATGCATATAAAAGTGATAGAAACTAAAATCATGAGTTGGATCATTCAAAATTAATTAAGAATCGGAATTTTTGGACAAAAATGTGTTCTTGACAAATTTCATATTTTTGGCATGATCTTGATTAAATTAAGATGTTTTTGACCAAAGAAATTATATAAAAATACTCAAATAATGTTAATACAACTTTATATAACATTGCATGTTAATAAAGAGTGTTTTTGAGACTTATTATGTAAAATCCGTATGAGTATAGCCAAGAACACCAAGAACAAATCTGGAAATTTATGAACATGAAGGATCCGAATTCGGATATGTCCGAATTCGGATGATGCACCACTTCGGTTCCCAATTCGGATATTAATTCGGATCTGGCATGGTCCCGATTTCGGATATAACATCTCGGATCTTGAAGGATCCGAATTCGGTGCCTATATTGATCCTAATTCGGTCAAATGCTTAATTCGTATGAAGCCAATTCGGGTACCATTTCGGATATATGCTAATTCGGATGTCCGGATCCGGATGATCCGAATCCGGATCCCAATCCGGGCTGATCCGAAATTATGATCCGATAATCCAACTTCTATGAATTTTTGACATTTCAATAAATTAAATGATTTATATATATATATATATATATATATATATATATATATATATATATATATATATATATATATATATATATATATAAGAAAAAGAGAACTTATGAGAATTTAATGAAAGATTGACAAGATATCAGTTATCAGAATCAGATAGAATTACAGATTTTAATGACCAAAAGAAATAATGAAATTCCATGATAATGATGATGATACAGACGATGAAATTAACATGATATTATCATGAATGAATTTGAACAGGTTCAGTTATTATCTGAACAAAGACTTAAAGACTTGAAAGCGGGTCTCTGATTTGAAAAGAATTGACAGATTACAGATTGACAAAATCCTGAGATAACTCAGGTGGCAGATTCATATATCTGTTTGACCAAGACCCAGACCTGTGAGTTATAGATATTCAGATTGAACATGCATAGATCCGGTTGAGATATATTGCTGCTGTTAGATTTATTGACATTCATTTATCAGCTGGATTGAGACCTGTGCACACCATGGATGGGTGTTGCCCAGTGAATCATGATAGCTATTTGATTATCTTTTAATATTGCATTTAATATGGCTTCAGACTTTGCTTTATGATTCATTGCTATCATGACTTCTAAGACATATGCTTCCATTATTGATCAGACATTTGATAGATTGATTCAGCTTGACTAGCCCTTATGGTCTATTGTTCTAGACCCGGCTATTTCACCAGTTCTTATGAATTGGTTATGACCTCCGATGTTCCGCCATATTGACTTACTGGTAGCTAGCCCAGTATGTGGCTGATCCCCACGATTTAAGCGTGAGTGTGGCTTGAACATCATCCGATTCTATGATTCTATATCTCAATCATGAGGGCTGTAGCGGCAGCCAAGACATATCACGCTAAGACTGATGACTCCGCTTGACACGCATGTTGATATTGAAAATCTATATACTCACTAAGCTTTGCTTACAGATGTTGCATTAATATTTTACAGGAAAAGCCAAAGGAAAATCACCTGCAGGACCTAGTACTTAGGTCATTCAAGATCCAAGTTTTGAAGATTTTCTAGACCACTACTCAACAAATCTTTCTGGTACTGATTGGAAGACAACAATTGTGGTGGTTCTGGGTAGATTTGATGTAATGTATGATATTATGATTAGATTAGATGTTACCCTTTTATAACTTTATTTTGAAATATGTAAACTTAATCCTAATCTTGTATGTACATGTAATTTTATTATTCCGCAATTTAATTACCCTATCTTAGTATGATTGATATCGTGTTGCATGAATTGGGACCTAGACTTTGAGGACTGCCCCGTAAGGGAAGGTCTTCACAATCTCTCCTTTTCAATATAAATAGCTGCAGTTCTCGGTCAAAGAACCAGCTTATAATTCCTCCTGAGAGATTTTCAGCACCAGGAATCCTCATCTTCTTCTTCATCTTTGGCTTTTCTTTCTTTTGTTCCTTCTTGAACCACAGATTCAGTAAATCAGCCCTGGAAGGCTCTTTTTCTGCTCTTTCAAGTTCAGAGTCTTCGACCGAGGCTATCTTGATCTCATCTATATCAATCACATTGTGATTATCTCGCACATACAACTCCATGATAGATTGTGAATTTACAATCACCTCGTTGACATTATCGTCCTTGTCTTCTATCACTTCATCGTCAGATCGCCAATCAACAATATCCTCCGGTACGAATTCTCCTTCTTCCAATTCCTCTACATCATCTTCAAAATCAAAATCCATTATTTCTTCCTCAATGTCTCTCAAGGCGTCTATCATATCAGTTTCATGAGACTTTGAAGAACCCGCCTCACCTCCTTCTCCTCCTTGAACATCAGCCTGACTAGGCTCCCCCTGAACTTCAGCATATAGAGCAGCAGGAAAATCTACAGGCTCATTTTCTTTTGGTGTATTGGGATCATCGCCATCGTCATCATTTCCCCTTCTTGGCTCCTCACTATCCCTACAACTTATCTCCCCCTGAGCTTTTAGATTTTTCAATAACTGCTCGATAAGGGACCTCATTGATCGGATTTCGGCAGCTTGATCTGCCACAAAGGATTTTAGCTCAACATTTTCTTCCTCCATCTTTCCAACAACTTTCTTTAACTTAGCATTTTCTATGTCAATATTTGTGTTATGAGTCTGTATCTCACCAACAGCTTTTGTCAATTGAAAGATTTGGACTTGCTGGAAGTCAACCTTGCTCCTCAGCTCAGAAAACCTTTGATCGTCCATGAAGGTTGATGATGTGGATGGTATGGATTGGATGGGAGTGGAGATGATTGGTGGAGGAACGGATGTTTGAACAGGTGGTGGTTATGAAATGGATTCTGATGGTTGGGCAGAAGGTATTTCTGGCTCAGGAGCGGAGGCTGATGAAGCTCCCTGCATGAAGCGATGTCTCTTTGCTCTCTACCTCGTTATCAAAGGAGTGATTTCCTCATCTTCAAAATCCTAGTCATCTGACTCCTGTGAAGCTCTTCTTTTCTCTGTCTCTTGATTAATCACCATCACTCGGGATCCATATGTGCGAATTAGGATAGAAGGATCCTCTGGCTCCTTCTCAACCTCAATTTCTTCCAATCTTCTGATTTGGAGTCTGATTCATTCTCTTGTTCAACATGCACATATTCATCTATTTGCCTAAAGAAATCTTCTTCCCCTTCTGGAGGCTCCAAGAGATCTCCAATGAGTTCAGAAGTTATTGCCTCATTTGCATTAGGCCCGGCTGCCCAAATTTCCTCCAAAGTCTCCACCCAAGGATCAGATTCGGGTGCTGCACTTGACGGACCAGCTTCCTCTGGCTCCTGCATTCTGCTTGTCGAAGGCCTAGCAGCCTGATTTTGTCTTGATGTTGGTCTTCGCCTCCTCCTCTGTTGCTGAGGCCTCGGTTGTGGTGGTTGTTGTTGTTGCGGTTGCTGTGGAACTTGCATATCCCCTGCCCAGTTGGCACCTTCCGCAACTCGGAAATCTGGATTGACTACTCCCCCAAACAGTGGTGCCTCCACTGGCCTCGTTAATCTTACTCGATGAGCTTGACAGTCTGCAAAGATGCGTTTATCAATCACCACAACACTTTGAATGTCATTCAGCTGTGGCTGATTCGGTAGAAAATGTCTAATCAGCATCATTACGAATCTTGGATATAGCAGAAATCTTTCTCTGTCTGGAGCTGTTATTTGTTGAACAAACTCGGTAAAGAACATCTCTGAGAAGCTAAACCTTTGATTATAAATCAATGCTATCATCTCTGACTGAATCTTTGACACAATGTAATCAAATCCTGCTTTCTTGGCGGCAAAGCACACCATAAAAACGTGTGCTAGATATCGCCACTGTCCTATCAACCCACTCTTCATGAAAGAGGACTTAGCCACGTCCAGGCTATATCCCATTCTGATAAAAGCCGCCTGCCTGATTGATAACGGGAAGTCAATCGGCTCATTCTCTTGTTCTTGAGATCCTAGCTGCAACACTTGACGTAACATGTCAACTGAAAACACTAGAGGGTGTCCAGCGACTCTCGTCCTTAATACTGTCGGAGTAACAGTACAGTCTACTTGTAAATGATCCTAAACCTGACGAACGTAAGGGATGACTATCTGAATATTATGTGACAGCGTATATGAAATCCTTGATCTCACCAAAAAATCCACCATCTGGCGGTAGGCTTGAGCCTCTGGAATCGCATGGTCAAGAGAGATGACCATATTATGCTTAGGAACGAAAATTCTATCTGCCATGTCTGCACAATAAAGCATATAAGATATTAAAATTATTAAATAGACATAAACTTGTTTAAATTCAAATTTGTTTTATTTTGAACTTGTATAAGTACAAAATCTAACACCTACGGATTTCTACACGTTTGATTTAAATTTTAAGAAAATAATTCGAATATAATATTAAAGTCGAAGACACATTCGAAACTATCCTTAATTCGAATTTAATGGCATCTTCGAGTTTAGTGACAAACTCGAAGCCTCTATCAAATTCGAATTTAAGAACAAATTTGAAGGAGTCGGTACGGATATCAACAAAAATCCAAGATTTTAACCATTTTAGACTTAGAAAATTACATTCATTAGTCCTAATAGGTTATAATCAAAGATATTTGTGGTCAATTTGATGTTTCACCGGTTCAAAGTTTGTTATTTTGAAATACAAACTTTCCACCTTCAAAACTTCAAAATCCGTTAATTTTGGCTTAAAGGGAGTCTAAAACCACCTAAATCTTGTATAATACAGTTGACTATACCTAGATTTGCTAGTAGTCTCGAACACAAATGGACAAAAGTCGACAAATAGTAAGAAACTCGAAAATCGGCAAAGTCGAAGACAAAGTCGAAGACAAAGTCAAAATCTCTCTGATAAACTCGAAGGGTCAAAGTCGAAGGTAGGTGATTTATGACTTGTCACTGTTGACCTATTTATAGTAACTACCTTCGAGTTTGTTACCAATTTCGAATTTAACAGCAAATTCGAAGAGTCTGCCAAATTCGAATATATATTCGATTTTGGTTAAACTCGAACTTAACTTTGAAAATTTGAAAATTTGAAAATTTCAAAAACCTTTGAATTAAATTCAACTTTTTCAACCTTTTCGTGTAACAGAATAAACTATGCCAAATCTTTTACCCTAAGCACAAGATTTTCACGCAATGTTTATTTTATTCAACTAGGAATGCACTCTCAGTAATTTTGACCTTTTTCCTAAGTAAAAGTAAAAATAAAATTTAAAAATAAAATAAACTAAAATAAAATAAATTAAAGTAAAGTAAAAATTGTGAACAAAAATTAAACTTAGACTAAACTATATTATTTAAAATGTACAACCTACACTTAACACTTAACAGAGTATTTTTGACGAGTATAGTCAAAGACAGGTTCAATCAGATAGCGGTGTCAAATACGCACTTTCAGTATTTAAACTTTCACACTTAGGAATTTTTGATTCCTTTGATTGTTTGTCGTGACATACATTTCTAGCCGATTGTTGGTATTATTTTCCCTCTAAACATGTTACATATCGGAATATCCGTTGGCCTTTTTATTTATCATGAAGTTATCTTACGTGACTCATATATAGACATACTTTTATGATCAAGGCATACACACAATGATTATAACTTTTTGGTATTTGCAAACTTTTTTTAAAAGGCAAACATCGGACACAGGTCTGTATTTACATACAACAAAGTGTCTTAGTTTGTCTTAAGGTTTATTTTTAAAGCTAGCAAGACAACGGTGACAGGTCTGTACCGACGTACAACAAAGCGACTTATCTTGCTAACTCGAATCAAAACAGAGGCAACAGGTCTGTACTTACGTACAACAGGTTACTTGTTTTGACTCTCAACCCAGTATGAATTTTCGATTCTTTCCATTTTAAGATGTATCTGATGTTGCTATACATCCCCAGAAAGTTTGCATACCTCATTTAGAATCAAAGTCTGTATGTCTCTAACATAAAAATTAAGACCAATTAGTCATATATCTAAGTTAGTGACACGTTTGACTTTTTCTTGAATATTTTATTAGCCATGAGACTCCCTATATGTATTATGCCTACCAACATATCAAACTAGATAATGTATAACACTTCGAATTTTAGGTGCATTATGTGTGAAAGCTAAACACTTAGAGCTTGTATTAACTATCCTAATTTTTGTCACTTTGAACCTATGCATCTAAGACTTAACTCTTTTTCTGATATTCTCTTTTTTTTTTTGAATTTTTTTATGGTTTTCTCTCTTTTTTCTTTTGTTTTTCATAAATAGAGGTAACAAAATATAATATCCTACTAACTTACTACAAATGGAAACTATCCTAATTTACTAAACTTACTATAAAAAGAAAGACAGACTACTGCTATAAAAAGAAACAAAACTCTACTAAGGTCAACTCACTCTGGATTACGCATTCCATTTAGTTGAATCAAATACTCAAAACGTGACTTATCAAAAGCTTTGGTAAATAAATCGGCATTATTATCATCCGTTGCCACTTTTACCAGCTTGATTAAGTTTTTTTCAGCACAATCACGTATAAAATGATGTCTTATGTCTATGTGCTTGGTTTTATTATGTTTAACTGGATTATTAGTTATGGCAATTGTTGACTGGTTATCTACCCTAATAGGAGTATGAGTATAAGTCAAACCGTAATCCCGCAATTTTTGTTGTATCCACAGAACCTGTGAACAACAACAACCAGCAGCAACGTATTCGGCCTCGCACGTTGACACAACTACCGAAGTCTGTTTCTTGCATTGCCAGGAAACGAGCCTCCCTCCTAGGAACTGACAACCTCCAGTTGTTGACTTGCGCGTTAAGCTACATCCTCCATAGTCTGAATCCGTGAATGCCTCCAATTCCAGATCGCCCTCCGCGTGATACCAAAGTCCCAGCTTCGGTTTCGACTTGAGGTATCGTAGAATCTGCTTCACAGCTTTCATGTGCATCACTTTCGAATTAGCTTGAAACCTAGCACAAATACAAACAGCAAACATAATATCAGGTCTTGAAGCAGTTAAATACATAAGTGACCCAATCATGGCCCGATATAATGTCGGATCCACATCAGTATCACTTTCAGTACCCGGTCAGAGATTGTGATTCATTTGAATCGGCGTGCTGAAATGAGCTGTCAGTTTTGTCCCTTCCATCCCGAAGTGCTCTAATATGTCGTAGACATACTTCGTCTGATGGATAAACATCCCCTCCTTCTTTTGGTCAACTTGCAAACCCAGAAAGAAATTCAACTCACCCATTGCACTCATCTCAAACTTTGACTTCATCACTTTTTCAAAATCCTTGCACATTTGCTCGTCTGATGATCCAAAGATGATATCATTGACGTACACTTGTACCAAGATGAAGTGTTCTCCTTTTCGCTTCACAAACAGCGTACTGTCTATCCTTCTGCTCTCAAACCCATTTTCTAACAGATGGTTGGATAGAGTCTCGTACCACGCCCTTGGTGCTTGATGCAATCCATACAGAGCCTTAACTAATCGATATACTCTGTCTGGGTATTTTGGATCTGTAAACTCGGGCGGCTGTTCCACATACACCAGTTCCTTCACTTTCCCATAAAGGAAAGCACTCTTAACGTCTAGCTGATAAGCCTTAAAGCCCTTGAAGGAAGCGAAAGCCAGAAACAAACGGATTGCTTCCAACCTTGCTACTGGCGCGAACACCTCATTGTAATCAATTCCTTCCTCTTGGTTGAAACCCTTAACAACTAACCTTGCTTTGTTGCGAGTGACTATACCCCGATCATCTCTTTTGCACTTAAAACCCCATTTGGTTCCTATTGCTATTTCTCCTCCAGGTAACGGAACTAACTCCCACACTTCTAGTTTCCTAAATTGTGACAGTTCTTCCTGCATTGCTTCAACCCAAGAGTTATCTTTTAGTGCCATTTGCACGTTTTTCGGCTCTACTTGAGAGATGAAACAAGAATAGAGGCAGGTATGAAAGGCCTCAGAGTCATTTATCATCGACAACAACACAGTGTTGTTATTTAAACTACTCCTAGTCCTGACACCCGCATTAGGATTTCCTATGATGCTTTCTATAGGATGGTTCTTGTTGATCCTAGAGGTCTCTATATCGTCAACTCTCAGATTATCTCCTAAATTTGATCCTATTTCACCTAAAGGGGGAACGACCTCAGACTCCACATTTCCTTCCTCGTGGACAGTTTCCTCAGAGTTGGAATTTGTCATCTAGTTTTCGTTTGTAGGTGCTTCAGAATCAGTGACTTCTGGAGATCGATCTTCTGTTGAAGTAGGCTCAGAAGTTGATTGAAAAGTGGTCCTCGGAAAGCTATGACCCTCGTCATTCAGATTCAACGACGCCATTTCCTTTTCGATAGTACCTGCATTTTCATCCAAAGGAATGTTAAATGACTCAAACAATTTGTCATAGTCAAATATCCATTCCGGATCTGTTTGGGGTTCATGTGTATAACTTGTGACTTCATTGTTATACACAATCTCTACTGTACCATTAGATTTGTTAAAAACCCGTTTGTTTAGTGAGTTCGGCACATAACCTAGGAAGTATCCTTCGTCAGCCTTTTCACCAAACTTAGGTTGATGTTTTGTTCTCAATAATGTACATGGTACCCCAAAAGGTTCGAAGCCAGTTAAATTAGGTGGCCTTTTATTCAAAATTTCATAACAGGTTTTGTTCAAATATTTGACAGTAAGGACCCGGTTTAAAATATGACATGCGGTATTCACTGCCTCCCCCCAAAACATGGTAGGAAGCTTTGAATCCGATAACATGGTCCTTGCTGCCTCAATTAATGTCCTGTTTTTCCGTTCAGCCACCCCATTTTGTTGCGGCTCATAAGGTGCACTAAATTGATGCACTATGCCCTTTGATAGGCAATATACACTAATTACAGTGTTTTTAAACTCTGTTCCGTTATCACTACGAAGTCGTTTAACCCTTGTTCCATATGAATTCTCCACTTGGTCTAAGAACCCGATGAGCTTGGAAGCCGTCTCGTCCTTTGTACCTAAAAAGAAAACCCAAGAAAAACGTGAGTAATCGTCAGTAATAACTAAACAGTACCAGCTACCACCTATACTCCTTTTGTTGATTGGTCCGAAGAGGTCCATATGCAACAAATCGAATGTGGCAGTGATTGAGTTCTGAGTCTTGGACTTGTGTGCTTTCTTGTGTTGTTTTCCTTTCTTACACGGCAGACACTTGTCCTCGAACTTAAAACTCTTCATGGGAACACCTTGCACCAGTCCATTTTTCGTAATGTAGTTCATTTTCCTCAGGTGCAAGTGTGCCATGCGTTTGTGCCATAAAACCGATTCTGTCTCTGAAGCTTTAGATAGCAGACAAATTGGACCCATTGAAGATTCTGGCTTGTTCATGTCGAGCATGTACAGATCATTCTTCCTTGGAGCCCTCATCAGTATCCATTCTTCAGGTATCTTGAACCCCGGTTTTAGCACCAACGCCTCAGTATCAGTGAACAACACTGAATTCTTTTTATCACAGATTTGAGATACACTAATGAGATTGTGAACCAGTTTATCAACGTGATAAACTTGATCCAACTTGATTGTCCCATTAGTGACCACTCCAGTACCAGTGATGTTTCCTCCTTTATTTCCAGCGAATGATACAAAGCCCCGATTCTCTCCCATAAGTCTGTAAGTAGACTTCTTGCCCCTGTCATGTGCCTGGAGCACCCACTGTCGACGAACCATTTGTTGTCTACACCTGTGGTTATCTCCTACACATGAAAGAAAATAGGTTAGTTATCACGGGGAACCCAAGCAATAACTGACTTGGTAATACCATTCTCGTCCACATACTTGAACTCTTTCAAATACCCATCTCTCCTTTCAAGTGACTTAGGTCTTTGAACTGGAGTTTGTTGTGGTGCCGAGTGATTTAAGTTCACTCTTTGCCTTTGTGTAGGAATTTTCTGTGGAGCTCTTGAATAATTACGGTTATAATTCATTTCAGACTGATATCCCTGAGCTCTACCTGGTGTTTGATGTCTAACAGGAGTGTGTGACCTAACCGGAGTGTAAGCTCTGCTAGGTGTAGTACTCCTAAATTGTTGTTGCGGTCCAGACCTAGATTGATTAATGACTCGATTTGGTGAATTAGTCCTAATCACTTCTTTTGGTCGACCTGACACCGGTACTTGTTTCACAGCAGATTTTGGTGTTGCTTGCACAGTTTTCTCGGTATTCTGAGAACTACTAGTGCTTGCAACACTTGGAGAAGACTTAAGTTGTTCCGGCTTTCCTGTCTTAGGTGTATTATCTACTTTCCTATGCGGACAGCTAGAAGCAACATGCCCCCTTTCGTGACATCTAAAGCAAGACATTTTGTCAATTGACTTTTTGTGTGTGCCCTTTTACTTAGGTGTCTCACTAGTGTCTGGCTCTTTAGGTTCATCTATAGCGACTGGTTCATCATGCTGATCATTAAATTCAATTTTGTGTTTTCCTACAGGTTTATCACTAGAGGATGGCACAAATTTAACTTTCTTAATCTTGATATTAGTTTCAGTCGCCTAAGTTGCATTTTCCTTTACAGGTTCAGACACTGGTTATGGTATTTCCTCTAAGTCTACTGATTTCTCAGTTTTCTCCTGAGGTTGAGGTACATAGTTGTCATTGAAAGGTGGAGGACTCTCATGATATCCTAGACCTACAGGGTTTTTAGATTGACGTTGTGCATCTAAAATTTTCCCTAGGTTAAGAGATGAGTTCCTAAACTTTTCAAGTTTAGTATTTGCCTCAGCTACCTTTACCTTAGACTCAGCTAGCTCTATGTCTTTGATTTATAGCTCCTTGGTTAATGCCTCAACATGTTCATACATGAGTTCTAACCTAACACACTGTTCGCTCAGTTTGTCCTTTAGAACTATAACATCCTTTGCATCAGCCTTAAGCTTATCCCTAAGATCTTGCTTTATATCTATTAGGCTAGCATTATCTGATTTTAACGTTCCATTCTGAGCAGAGATGGTTTGATGTGATTCTAGTACTAAATTTAACCTATCGTTAGATATAGCACATAAAACACACAACTCATGGAAAAGAGAAAAGGTCAGACTTACCTTGGTATGATCTGATTCCACGTTGGCCATCTGAGCGGCAAACTCCAGGATTGTCTGATCATCTGACTTCTCTACCCACATCGGACTGCTTTCATTCTTACTGCTGTCCCCTGTGATTTCCTCTGCCCCTTCACCTCCAGTCTCAGTCACTTCAGCCATAAAGGCTCTAGCGTTCGACTCTGGATGTGTACTCCAGTCATAAGTGCCGTCTAGCTCTCTGTTGGATGTGACATTAGATAACAACCCAGCTATATTCGCCTGACCAGATGAAGTACTCGGAAGATATCGCCCTTGCAATTGATTCTGATACGGTCCCTGTTGATTCTGATACTATCCCTGGTGAGTTTCTACCTTCGGTCTCTGACACTCTCTAGCGAAGTGTCCTAACCATTGACGGTTGTAGCATTTAACCTTGGACTTATCGAAACCAATCCTATTGTTACCCATATTCAGATTTCTTCCCGTCCTTTTGATGAACCTCTTAACTCTCTGAGTTACCATGGCCAGTTGCCATTGTGGATCCATCTCTTCAAGATCATCAGGGTCTACCTGATCGTAATCCTCATCCCAAAGTGCAGGATCGTTGATTTTGCCCTGAACGCAATTGCCGTAAGCGGCCACGAATGAAGCCAACAGATTCAGATGGTCTTCAGCCGATTTTGCGCTCATTGGCATCTTAGAGTATCCCTGAGATGTAGATGCCGGAGTAGCCTGATGCTGCTGTTCTTCTGGTCTAGTAAACCCTAAGAAAGCCTTACTCTGTGAGTCTTCTGGCTCAGCTGGTGACGACGTTTCTCCCGAGAAGAAGGTTGTAGCTGTCTTCATTTCAGCTGCCACTGAAGGTTTTGATTTTCCAAAATACATTGCTGGATCTTGAACTTGATCATAATCCGTTGCTTGCTTCAGTAACTCAAAATTATATGCCCTCAGCGTTCCCACCACATTCTCTAGAGTCAGAGTATAGTATTTGTCCTCATCATGCTTAATTAAGGCCACATACATCGCCCATTTGGCCGGTAAATCATCCAGAAGCTTATTATTCTTCTCAGTGTCACTATACTCAATGTCATGACTGTCTAACTCAGTGAGCAGATGATAGAAAAGCGTGATAGTGTCATCCAGCTTTTCATCCTTCAATGCTTTGAAGATTGCAAACTGCTGTTTGAGCATTTCCATCCGTTTCCATCTAACCCTCGGGTTACCCTCACACCGTTTTTCCAATGTCTCCCACAGCTCTTTTGATGTCTTCTGATTACGGAAGGTGTGTAGTATGTCCTGAGGTAACACCATTCTAATGATAGCATATGCACGGTTCTCTGCTTCAAACATCTTTTTATCGTCATCCTTCATTTTAGAATATGGAACAACCTTTTGTCGTCCTTCTACCACAGCTGTAGGTGGAATGTATCCCTCGTCGATACAAATCCACATGCGCATATCATTATACCGATCCTTCCACCAGTAATAATCTTCAAGTTTCATCAACTTTGGCGGAGTATTTGCTTTTTCGACCTCGTGATCCATCTCCAAAAACCGTTGTAGACTTGTCATTGTTTCAAAGATAATTGACTTTAAACTTAATTAATTTAATTCGAAATTAATTTAAATTAATTCTTTCGAATTTAGGTAAATTCGAATCTAATTAAATTTAAACCTATTTGGGATTAAATTCGAGTTAAGTTCTTAAATCCAATTAAAGTCGAAATTAATTGACGAATTCGAAGGTCTCTAAAGTCGAAAGTCCACTTAAATTCGAAACCTCCTCAAATTCGAAACCCAATTAAACTCGAATGTCCCCTATTCGACTTTAGTGCAAAGTCGAAATCCAAAGTAAACTCGAAATGGCCAAATTCGAAACCACTTTTAGGAAATTCGAAAGGAGTGTATTTTGGTCAAACTCGAAAATGAGCAAAAACCCTAATTTCTCCTTAACAAAGTCGAGCGCCGCAAATTCGAGAAACGGCTAATACCTTGAGTTTTTCACGTTTTTCAGATTAAATCAATATTTTTACAAGTAAAAATATTGATTTTGATCAAAAACGTGAATTACAACAAAGTATTTCCCGGAATCCAATTTGATAAGCTCGAAAAACTCAAAAACACGTGAGATTAACCGTCCAAAAGCGTCAAGAAACCTAGGATGTATCTAGATGAACACGAAGAACACCAAGAACACCCCGTAGTCTCTGATACCACTTGTAAGGTCTTGAACTAACAGATCTATCTAGACGCGACACACACCAACGAGTACAAAATCCTCGTTATCGGCTTAAGGGATATATCACTCACACGGAAACGGAGACTACCACAACGTTGTACGATCGACGACGAACGAACCTACGCGATGATTCTTTCCGAACAAACACAATACAACTGATAAACTCGAGATCGCCTTTTGCTAATTGCTCACACGAATTCTGCAAAAGTCTACTAATGATTCGAGTTAATCACTAATTATAGAGACCAATTCGAGTTTGTCATGGGACAAACTCGAAGCAGGCCCAAGGCCCATTCGAATTTGTCCACATGACAAATTCGAATCTTCCATATTCGAATTTATACCAAATTCGAATCTGCCTTGTGTAAATTCGAATATGCTCTAAATTCGAATTTCACAAGTCAAACTTCTATTTGACATATGTTCTAACTTATGATTGAATTAATCTTTGGACTTTATGTTTGAACTTCTTGTAATACATTACATCAAGTTCAAACATACAATCAATAACTATCAAACACTAGTTAATATTCAATATGACTTAGACAAAATGCTAATACCACTTAGACTGCTATCGTCACACAGGGTGTACCAACAATACCATCAGCACCAGAAAAGGAATCACAACAGTTTGATTTATTAGTTAATGTTGATGATAGCAGAGCAGTGTTATGATTGTAAGAAAAGGGTTTCTTTTTATTTTCAATCTCTGTTTCAAACACTCTCTGACAGTTGTAAAGGTCATACAACTCTATTTCATCAAGAGTATCTTTTGTTCTCCATTGGGCAGCATAGACTTTCCACTCTTCACCAAGTGATCTAAGGAATTTTCTGTTTACTTCATCTTGATCCAAGCTGACTTTGGCACTCTCCAATTCACCTATCAGTTTATTAAACCTGTCAAAAATTTGAGTAAGGTTTTCATTCTTGCCACCAGAAAAGTTTTCATACTGCTGTTTTAGACGATCTTTTTGATTCCTTTTGGTGCTAGCATTGCCAGCAAATCTTTTCTCTAAAGCAATCCAAAGAGAATGAGCAGTATAGAACTTTTTAAACTGATGTTGATATGCATTATGCATTAGGAATGGCTATCATCCAACTCAATCAAAGCAGCATCCAACCCAATCAAAGCAGCATTCAATTCGATCAAAGCTTCATAAAACTCGGTTATGCCTTCTATCCAACTCGATTGAAACAACATCAAACTTGATTCATGCTTGAATCGAGTTTTACTTCCAAGTTTTTTTTATAAGTATAGAAATTCAGATATTTCCAAAAAGAAAATGTTTAAATAAAAATAAATCACTTTTTGCACACTTTTGTACAATTTAATACTAAAAAATAGAAATGTCATATTACTTATCACCCTATTGGTCGTTGTCCTTTAAAGGACAAAAATAGCTTTTAACTTTAATATTTTAATATTAAAGTCATTACCCAACATAATCATTCAACTTTGCAAGCCATATTTGTTCAAATTTACACTCAACCACCGGCTAACTTCGCCTTTTCATCATCACACTAACTTTTTCACGTCCTTAAATTGAGAATTTGCTTCCTCATTTCGAAACACACGAACACAAACACTCATATAATTTCTCTCAAATTCGGCCAACACTTAGAAACTTGGAGTGTTCTTCAAGATTTTTGTAAGTTTTCTCATTTATTTTATTATTACCTTATAAATTATTGTAGTTTTTACATGCAAACATTTTCCACGAAATATTATGGAAATATATAATAAACTCCGAACACTTATATTTTCCAACGATTCCTTTATAATAATGGTTCCGTAATTTTGTAAAAATGCATATTAATACCATCATTAAGCAAATGAACGAAAGCATAATTATTTATATGATTATATGTGTGTGTGTGTGTCTATATATATATATATATATATATATATATATATATATATATATATATATATATATATATATATATATATATATATATATATATATATATATATATATGTTCATATGTCAAACAAGATCATTTTTATAACATAAAGAGATAAAGTATTTTTACATATGTCAAGTTGTATACTTTATTATATGTAATAAAACAACAACATCTCGTAAATAAATATAAATATTTATCCAACAAACATTGCTATGTAAATTATCGGTAAACTTTCAATAAATAAAGGTATAAACATTTTGCAGAAAATACTCAAAATACATGTTTCTATAACGAAACATAAAATGATGGTAATAACTCATACACTTAAAATATAGGATGAAATCAAGGTTCGACACCCTAAACCATCTCGAAAACAGTACAAACAAATTCCGTCAACACAAAGGTGAGTCTTCATAGCCCCTATTTTAAATGTTACGTTTTGGGGTAGAAATACATGCTTCATTTTCATATGGACACAAAAACTGCTTCATTTCTTTTATGTATTACACATGTGGTTCCATCAGCCATCAGATCATGGATCGTTAGTTACATTGTTATGTAAGCGTGTATATCTTATAGATAGATCTATCAGGATTAATGTCCCCCACCTAGGGTGGTCGCTCCAACTGCTAAGGGGTGCATATATATTTAACATTACGGTATTACATCGGGGAATACTGCACAGGGCAAACTCATAATTAAGTTTCTATTTCATGATGGTTTTATGTAATACATAACATGAAACTTATGCTCTTATAAATTCAAACTCAATTGTTGAGGTCCATACAAGTCATATTTTCGCGTAAACCTATGAACTCACCAACAATTTTGTTGACGCATTTTAGCGTGTATTTTCAGGTAATTAAGGCACGCACACTTCATCGGAAGTATCCCAAAGCTTCCGTACTTTTTAAGTCGCATCTTTTCCAAACATCAGATATTTTTGGGCATTATTAATATTCTTTAATTATGTATTGAAATCTCTGTATCATGCGAACTAATTTACATCTTTAATTTTACCATGTAAAACAAATATTTATAATTTAAGTTAAATCTCTGTATTTTGAAAACGTCCATATAGTGGTCGTTCACTGATTATGACTATGCTCCCGCAACATCATGCTTCGTTGCCAACTAGGATAACGGGGTGTGACAGATTGGTATCAGAGCCATAGTTATATTGAACTAGGTTGCATTAGTACCCTAGACTATAGCTACACGTAAGTTTTATTGATTTTAGAAAAACATTTCGTAAATAACTAAACATTAAAAATAGGTCTTGATGACAGAAAACATGACAAGCCACACAATCATTATCTTGTTCGACTCAGAAGAGGAGTACACCTAGCCGATTGAACACGGAGTTGTTCACCGAAGAGGACCCAATAGAGGAGGAAGTCTCATCGGAGGAAGAAGATCCCTCCAAAAGAACCAGCGGAGGAATCTGAATAGGAACACATGGAGGAAGACGAATCCTCCAGCGGATGGTGAGAACCGTCTGGAGAGGACCCACCATCCCCTGTGGCCCCCTCCTACATCCCATACCACCCTTCGATTCCATCTCACCGAACTTACCGCCCTCACCTCAACGGGCCACTCATGAAGTTCACAGCCCGAAAGCGGGTAATCATGCCAAGACGAGAGTCTATCCCAATTCAGACTCCTCAGCCAAGCCCACCACCGCAGTGACGGGCAGACGCTCTTAGATGAGGCTGGATGCCCGAGACCCTCCAAGAGTGGAGGCGAGAGGAAGGAATCCCCTCCCAGTTCGAGGTCGGAGGACCATCCTCCACACCGACCACACTACTCACGTAAGAGCCCGCAGACCAGACAGTGCCTCTGCTAGTGGCAAGAGCCACCCGACACGATCTCCAGATCCGACTACTCAACTAGGACATCAGGGAGATCACTTCGAGGATCGAGCGTGAAGAGGTGCGGAACACCAATATCTACTGGGCCAATCAGCACGCCCTAACCATCCAATAAGATGGACTGGAGGAACTCCGTCAGAGACTGGCTAACTACGAGGCACGCAACGAGGCGCTGACACAACGCCTCAATGCCCTGGAGCAGGGAGAGTCTCCTGATCACTCCCACACTTAGTGTTTTTCTATTGTAATTGTCGGAACTATGAATATGTGTGTTTAAGTTAGAATAGGACTTGAAATTTTTCGGGTAACAACCCGACCCCTATGTAAGAAATTATGTATCAAGCCCTTTATTGATGAAAAAGAATTTAGTTTAACTATGAATCGGTGTTTAATGTTATCTAACTGTATGCCTTAAGAAAATTCGAACCTTTAAGACTCAACTTTTCACGCTATGCTCTTTTCTTTAAACTTTAAGATAATGCCACCGAGAAGAGCCATGAACACTGCCGAGATCGAGCAACTGGTCGCCTAACATGTGGCAGCAGCTATAGCCACATACAAAACCAACCGCAATAGCACTGCGAACGGCGACGGAGGAGCAAGTCACACTGCGGGTGAGTACTGCCCTCGGAATGAACTACAAAATATGGAGTCCGAGTTCTGTAATTTGTCTATGAAGGGAATGGATGTCGCTAGGTACACTAACCATTTTCATGAATTGCATCTGTTGTGCCCACGAATGGCTACCCCCGAGTCCAAACGGATCGAACGCTACATTTGGGGACTCACTCCCCAGATTCAAGGCAATGTCAGTGCCTCCAACCCCACAACAACTCAGAGCGCCATCCGGATGGCGAATAATTTGATGGACAAAGTGGCCAGGAGAATGGAGGTCAAGGCAGGGGAGAACACAA
Source organism: Centrapalus pauciflorus (assembly GCA_020465985.1). Lineage (NCBI taxonomy): Eukaryota > Viridiplantae > Streptophyta > Magnoliopsida > Asterales > Asteraceae > Centrapalus > Centrapalus pauciflorus. Next base: position 20,743 of record JAANYP010003095.1, read on the forward strand.
GAAAATGGGAGGACCGAACAGGGAAAGGTTCGGGGTCATAGGCTAAGAAACCCGAAACCATCAAAGCCTTTGTTGCCGGAGTTGAGCCAAGGAAGGGCTATACCGGCAACAAACCATTGTGTAACCGATGCACCTACCACCACGTAGGTCCCTGTCCAACCCCTTGCGGGAAATGTAAGAGACTTAGTCATTTGACCCAAGATTGTAAGTTTAACACCAACGGGAACAACAGCGGCACGCACAGGAGCTGCTTCGAATGTGGGATAGCTGGGCATTTCAAGAAGGACTGCCCAAAGTTAAGGAACGGTGGTTGAGCTCAAGGGAGAGCCTTTGTGTTGGGAGCCGGTGAAGCTCGTTAAGAACCAAACATAGTAACGGGTACGTTTCTCCTTAACGATATGTATGCTTATGTACTGTTTGATACTGGGGCTGATAGGAGTTTTATATCTGCTAAGTTTAGTAAACAACTGAATGCCAGCCTTTCCCCATTAGACAATGTTGATGATGTAGAATTAGCTGATGGGAAGTTGATTGAAGCAAATAGTATAATTAAGGAGTGCACATTAAATTTGGCAGATCATCCCTTTAAGATAGACTTGATGCCTATTGAACTCGGAAGTTTCGACGTAGTTATTGGCATGGATTGGTTATCAGACAATCATGTTGAGATCCTATGTGGTAAGAAAGTAGTATGCATACCGCTTAAGAAAAAGAAGGTCCTAACAGTCCAAGGAGAAAGAAAGAATCGCCCGTTGAAAGTCATCTCTGGTTTAAGAAAGCTGAAGTGCCTTCGAAGAGGTTGTCAAGCAGTATTAGTTCAACTAGTGGAAAAGGAGTCAAAGGAAAAGCGACTCGAAGAAATCTCAGTAGTTTGTGAAAACCCAAAAGTCTTTCCTGAGGACTTACCTGGACTTCCACCAGCCAGGCAAGTAGAATTTTAGATTGACTTGGTGCCTGGAGCTGCACCAGTCGCACGAGCACCCTACCGATTGGCACCATTTGAGATGCAAGAGCAATTTAATCAGCTACAAGAGCTGATGGATAAAAGATTCATCCGACCGAGTTCCTCACCGTTAGGAGCTCCAGTCTTTTTGGTAAAGAAAAAGAACATATCCTTTAGGATGTGCATCGATTACTGCAAGCTGAACAAGTTAACAATCAAAAACCGATACCCTCTCCCTAGAATCGACGACCTGTTCGATCAGCTGCAAGGATCCAGTTACTACTCTAAGATTGATCTGCGGTCTGGGTATCATCAAGTTAAAGTACAAGAGGAGTATATTCCGAAAACAGCCTTCAGCACTCGTTATGGACATTAAGAATTTTAGGTAATGTTAGTCAGTTTGACCAACGCACCAGTCGTATTCATGGACCTTATAAAATCGGGTGTGCAAACCATATCTGGACAAGTTCGTAATTGTGTTCATAGACAATATCCTCATCTACTCCCGAAGCAAAGAAGAGCACGAGCAACATCTGAAGTAATCTTGGAGCTTCTAGAGAAAGAGCAGCTATACGCCAAATTTTCCAAGTGTGATTTTTGGCTTCGAGAAGTGAAATTCCTTGGACATGTGATCAACAGCTGGGGAATACAAGTAGACCAATCGAAAATCGAGGCCATTAAGAACTGAACAACTCCTAGAACTCCCACGGAAATCCATCAGTTCTTAGGTCTTGCCGGTTATTATATGCGATTTATCGAGAACTTCTCTAAGATAGCTGGTCCCTTAACGGAATTGACTCGTAAGGATGTGAAATATACTTGGGGTGAAGATCAAGAAATGGTATTCCAACTATTGAAGCAGAGATTGTGTAGTGCACCTATTCTGTCCTTACCAGAAGGAACATAAAATTTCATGGTCTACTGCGATGACTCACACAACGGGTTGTGTTGTGTGTTAATGCAAAAAGATAAAGTTATCGCATATGCATCACGACGACTCAAAGTCCATGAGGTGAACTATACGACCCATGACCTGGAGCTTGGAGCGGTGATATTTGCTCTTAAGATATGGAGGCACTACCTGTACGGTACTAAGTGCACGATGTTTACGGACCACAAGAGCCTTCAGCATATCTTAAATCAGAAGGAGTTAAACATGAGACAACGACGCTAGGTTGAGCTGCTCAGTGATTACGACTAGGAGATCCGTTATCATCCAGGCAAGGCAAACGTTGTAGCTGATGCCTTGAGCCGAAAGAAACGGGTTAAGCCCTTGAGGGTCCGAGCTTTGGTCATGAATATGCAGTCAAACCTGAACTCTCAGATCCTTGAGGCATAGAAAGAAGCAGTCAAAGAAGTAAACTGGTAGATGAAACCCTGAGAGGCATGGATAGACAGTTCGAGACCAAGACCGATGGATATCGGTACTTCATGAACCGGATTTGGCTACCGAAGTTCGGAGGGTTGAGGAAGCTGGTCATGGATGAAGGGCATAAGACAAAATATGTTGTTCACCCGGGATCAGATAAGATGTATAATGATATATATGATAATATGTATATTTATAGATTTTTATGTCCTAAATCACCCAACATTACAAGTTTATAAGTAAAACCCACTTAAAACGTCAAGTTTATATATATATATAATTTTCAAGCCTTTTCGAAGGTTTTTCGGCCTACTTTGAGGCTGTTTTTGACCAAGCTCCAAACCGTTTTAGGCTTTGGTTTTCTTGGAAATTAAACTATTATATACAAAGAATTTTTAAAGTCAAGAACGACCATTTTTCGAGATGTTTAGGTTGGGGAAAAAGCTTGTTGAAAATCCTATATTGGCCATTTTTGAGCTGTCAAACTTTCGGTTTCTCAAATAATTTCTGGGGGTCTCAAACTCCAAAATAAATTATGAAAACTTCCAGATTTTTAGTTAAGACATAGGTCTAACTTTTGAAACAAGAATCAACTCATTTCGTTAAGTTATGAATTAGTTATGATTTTTCAAAGTCGAAAACAGTACAAACAAATTCCGGCAACACAAATGTGAGTATTCATAGCCCCTATTTTAAATGTTACGTTTTGGGGTAGAAATACATGCTTCATTTTCATATGGACACAAAAACTGCATCAATTTCTTTTATGTATTACACATGTTGTTCCATCAGCCATTAGATCATGGACTGTTAGTTACATTTTATGTAAGCGCGTATATATTATGGATAGATCTATCGGGATTAATGTCCCCCACCTAGGTTGATCGCTCCAACTGCTAAGGGGTGAATATATATTTAACATTACGGTATTACATCGGGGAATACTGCACAGGACAAACTCAAATTCAAGTTTCGGTTGCATGATGATTTTTATGTAATACATAACATGAAATTTATGCTCTTATAAATTCAAACTCAATTGTTGAGGTCCATACAAGTCATATTTTCGCGTAAACCTATGAACTCACCAACAATTTTGTTGACGTATTTTAGCGTGTATTTTCAGGTAATTAAGGCACGCACACTTCATCGGAAGTATTCCAAAGCTTCCGTACTTTTGAAGTCGCATCTTTTCCAAACATCAGAGATTGTTGGGCATTATAAATATTCTTTACTTATGTATTGAAATATCTGTATCATGCGAACTAAATTACATCTTTACTTTTACCATGTAAAACAAATATCTATATTTGAAGTTAAATATCTGTATTTTGAAAACGTCCATATAGTGGTCGTTCACTGATTATGACTATGCTTCCACGACGTCACGCTTTGTTGCCAACCGGGGTAAGGGGGTGTGACACCATGATTGTGTTTTGGCTTGCCACATGGGTTGGAGACCGGAGGCCTCACCAGCCCCCCTCTCGGCCCCGGCTTTACTCGCCCCTCCTCGGCCTCCCATCCACTCAACGACCTTCCCCTTTTTTTTCTTTTTTCCATCTAACAGTCATTTGACCGTTACCTAATTTAAAAAAATCTAAACCAATATTTTCACTCTATAAATACTTCACTCGCATACATTACATCCTCACACCTTTCAATCTATAAAAGCTCTCAACTTTCTCTCTTTCAATCTATACATTTCACTTCACTTTCACACATTTCAATCTTTCCAAATATGGATCAAAATACCGGTATGCAACCCGCTTCAGGTTGAAAACATGGTAATATCGGATCTCGAAAAACCTCTACATTCCGTCCATCGCAAATACAAGTTTATCCACCACATTTTGCGCATCAATTTACAACACCACATGTACCATATTTTTCACCATCAATCCACCAATCTTTTTCACCCATTCCACAAACCCAACAATATTCATAATTACCCATTTCACAAACTCTACAATTTTTATTATCATCCTTTCCAAAAACCGCACAATTTTCATCATCACCCATTCTACAAACCCTACAAATTTCACCACATTATTCGTCCAACGAATTTGACGAGGGTCTTGACCCATTTTTAAGCGGTTATCAGGAGCAAGCATCCGATGATGACGATGACGATGAAGCGATACCCGAAACTCAAGCACAAGTTGACGACAATGAGACGATTCCCGTAACCATGGCGGGGTGTCAAGAAAAAATGGTCCAATGAAAGCAAAATGCGGACCTTGCAAGAATAGAAAGGATTGGCAGAAGGCTGGGTTGATGTTTCCGAGGATCCAACTACCGAAAACCATAAAAGTCGTTTAAATTATTTTTGGGGTCGAATCCTCAAAAATTTTGATTGTCGAATAGGTGGAACTACGAGCACCTTCCACTATTTAAATTCAAAGTGGAATTACATGAACCGTAGTTGCAGATAATTTGGCGGCATGTTTAACAACAACATAAAGAATCGGCAAAGCGGCGAAAACAACCACGACATGTTAACTACAACCCAAGAACAATACAAGACACTTCACAAAAATACGCTCGTTTCCACACCATTCGAACTGGGAGGTACTTTGACGTCATCCAAAGTGAAACACCACTCTACAAATGGATGATTTTGTTCAACCGCAAAAAAATCTAAAAGTTCGGATTCAAACACGATCAGAATATCGTCTTTGGATGCGGCATTTTTAGGTGTTCATGACGAATAAGACGACGAGGGCGACGCCATTCAGGACATTGAAAGACAACGCCGCAAAGGAAAAAAAACCAGCATCAATATCAAGCAACCCAGAGGTCTTTAAACAATCTGAATTGTTTTCAACTTCTCACGTCGACGATGTTGAATATAAGAAACACCATCGAAGACACTCGAAGACCTAAAAGAAAAACATTTAAATTAAATATTAAGCGTACTTATCGTCACTAAATGAACAATAAGATAGAGATATGAAGTTTTTCATTCGGCCACACGACCATTTGCAAGGTGGTGCCTTACAAATCGTACGACAACGCAAACAAAGAATAGCATAGCGTCGGGGATGTCAATTGTAGTTTCGTAATTTTTTTAGTTTTTAGTTTCGTAGTTTTTTTAATTTTTAGTTTCGTAATTTTTTAATTTTTAATTTTTGCAATTTTTAGTTTTGTGGTTTTTTTAATTTTTAGTTTCGTAATTTTTTGTGTAGTCATTCTAAGTATTTTTAAAATTAATTATTTAAGATTGAGTTGTTTTATTAATTAAAATGAATTCTTTTAATAAAAATTAAGAAAGATAGAAATGTGAGTTTTTTCAACTTTGAAAAGTGGAAAATGTGAATAAAAAAATCTAACGTGATGTTAAAATATACAGAAATGTTGGAATGGTGAAAGTGCGGTACACCCGTCACTGTGATAAGATAAAAACATTATCCTTTTCTAATACAACGAGATACAGGAGGAATCAATATATAGATATAACATGGGAAAATGAAAATTTTATAATTAATAGCTATAAATGTGGTACAGTAATATCCGCCCGCAAGCGAGACGGTGGCGGCCCAAGACGAAGCAGACGTTGAAAAAATTCAAACTGAGGCTTCGGGAGACTTTTGGTAAAGATGTCCGCCACTTGAAGCTTGGTAGGTATAAATCGAGTGTGAAGCTTCCCGGAAGACACAAGCTCACGGATGAAGTGATAGTCTAAGTCAATATGCTTAACCCGTTTGTGAGCGATGGGATTTTGAGTGAGAAATAGAGCACTCTGATTATCACAAAGAAGAGTCGGACGATCAGGAGGTAAGACATGCAATTCCCGCAAGAGGTGTGTTGTCCAAATAATTTCAGCAGCAGCATTGGCCATGGCCCTATATTCAGATTCACAACTGGAGCGAGAGACCGTAGGTTGCTTTTTAGCACTCCAGGAAACAAGGTTACCACCTAAGAAGATCGAATAGCCATATGTGGACCGGCGAGTTTCAATGCAACGAGTCCAGTCAGCGTCGGAATAGCCAATAAGAGAAGACTTTTCAGGACGTGAGAAGTGAAGGCCAAAGGTTAAAATGCCTTTAAGGTATCGGAGAATTCTCTTGACCTCTTGGTGCTGATTAACTGTAGGAGCGTGAAGGAACTGACTCACTTGATTTACCACATATGAGATATCAGGTCAAGTGATGGTTAAGTACTGAAGGGCACCAACAATAGATCGATGGTGAGTAGGATCAGAATAAAGATCACCGGAAATAGTGAACGAAACATTAGTGGAAAGCGGTGTAGGGGCCGGTTTAGCATGTAACATGTTGGCTCGTTCAAGAATCTCTCGTGTGTACTTGGATTGATTTAAGAAAAGCCCATTAGACGTATGAGAGACTTCTAGCCCAAGAAAGTAGTTGAGCTCCCCAAAGTCCTTAATAGCAAATTCTCTGTTGAGGCGAGAAATAAAGGCTGTGAGAATGTGATCTTGGTTTCCGGTAAGAATTAGGTCATCCACGTAGACCATTAAATACATAACACATGCATCACGTTTGAAAACAAACAAAGAGGTGTCGGCACGACTGTTGGTAAATCCATTGGCCACGAGAAAGGTGCTTAGGCGATGAAACCAAGCCCGCGGGGCTTGTTTGAGCCCGTATAAGGCTTTGTTTAGTTTGCAAACGTGATTGGGAAACTTAGAATTTCGAAACCCTGGAGGTTGCTCCATATAGATAGTTTCTTTCAGATGGCCATGAAGAAACGCATTGTTGACATCAAGTTGATGTAACCGCCAATAATTAAGAACCGCCAGTGAAAGGATTATTCGAACCGTGGATGATTTAACAACAGGACTGAATGTATGAGAGTAATCAAGTCCGGGAGTTTGACTGAACCCTTGAGCCACAAGACGGGCTTTGTGGCGTTCAATAGAACCATCAGAGTGGAACTTGGTGCGATAAAGCCATTTGGAGCCAACAACCGGACGATTCATAGGACGAGGAACGAGGGACCAAGTCTGTTGCCGATGTAAAGCATCAAGTTCACGGTTCATGGCGTCAACCCATTTAGGTTCCCGAAGGGCAGACTTGACACCTTTTGGGTCAGGGGTGGGATAGTGAGTCGATTGCGACAAATCAGCGATATGACGAGGTTTAAAAATGCCCGCTTTAGCTCTAGTAACCATTGGGTGAGTGGAGACAACTTGAGATGAGGAAGAGGTAGACTCGATAGTTGGAGCAACAGGAGAGGTGGCTGGAGAAGAATCATGGATAGGAATGGAATGGTTCGGAAGTGGTGAGGTAGGCAAAGAAGGAGGTGAGTGTTCAACAGAAGGATTGGTGGGTGGAGTAGGGTCCATGCAAAGGTGACAAGGAGGGGTAGATAAAGGAGTGGTCGAGCATGGGGAAGTGTTGGATGGAGGTGGAACATGAGATTTAGCAAGAGGGGCAGAATCCAAGAATGTGGTAAGTTGAAGTTGAGAGATAGAACAGGTATTCATGGAATCTTTAAAGGGAAAATTGCCCTCATCAAAGCAAGCATGTCTCGAGATATAAACACGAGAAGTTGTCGGGTCAAGACAACAATAACCTTTATACTTTGGGCTATACCCAATAAAGATGCAGGGTAAACTTCGTGGTGATAATTTGTGTTCCGAATAATCACGTAGGTACGAAAAAACACGACAACCAAAAGCACGAAATGTTTGATAATTCGGTGGTTGTGAATATAGAAGCTCAAACGGAGATTTTCCGTCAAGAGTTGGTGTGGGAAGGCGATTAATGATGTAAAACGGCAGATGAAAAGCATCCACCCAATATGCGGAGGGTAGACGAGCGTTAAACATCATAGCTAAACCTGTCTCGACAACGTGTCGATGTTTTCTTTCTGCCCGTCCGTTTTGTTGTGGCGTGTACGGACAAGACAACCTGTGAAATGTGCCATTACTCTCAAATAAAGTCCGGACTTTATGATTGACAAATTCTGTGCCACCGTCACTTTGAAAAATTTTCACTTTTGACGAAAACTGGGTCTGAACGAATTTCACAAAAACCTCCAAGGCAGGATATACCTCTGACTTATGTTTTAAGGGTAAATCCAACTAAAACGAGAAAAATCATCAACGAAGATCACATAATATCTAAAGTTATCAACGGATAAAACGGGGGACGGTCCCCAAACATCACAATGAACAAGATCTAAAGGATGCAAAGCTCGTTCGGGTTAATATCAAAAGGCAACCGTTGGCTCTTGGCCAATTGACAAGATAGACAAACATCCGGTTTATGTAAAAGAGAAGTTACAGATAAATGTCCCAGTTTTTGTAAAGTAATAAGAGTATCAAACGAAGCATGACTCAAACGGGAATGCCAAACTTCAAAGGAGACTTTAGATGGCGATGAGGATGCAAAAAAAGCATGAGAACCCGGTTGTAGCACATAAAGCCCATCTTCACATTTTCCTTGTGCTAGAACCCTTTGAGATTGGCGATCCTGAATATAAAAATGAGGGTAAGAAAGAAGAACATCCACTATGTTGTCTTTAGTGAGTTTACTAACAGACAAAAGATTTTTGGTAATATGAGGGACAATCAAAACATCATTTAATGAGATGTTAGGTGGAATACTGGTATGGACTTTGTGAGATATAGGAAGGCACTGACCATTTCCAAAGGTAACCGAAGCATTACCTGGAGTCACAGTAGTGTTGGAAACGGTTTCGGGGGAGGCAGTCATGTGGTCCGTGGCACCGGAGTCGATGAACCAATCAGGTCCGGAAGATGAAACATGACATTGGGATAAAAAAGCAGAAGCCAAAGCATCATCTGTACTAAAAACATTTCCATAAAAATCGCTCAACTTAAAAACATTTTCATAAAAATCACTGCGCATAAAATGTTTCTATAAAATTCCTTTAACTTAACAAAATTTTATGAAAAACATCTGAAATATCTTTAAAAAATCTCATAAAACAACACAATTCGTAATAAAATTCAAGTTGAAGGACTTTTATGGAAACGTTTTTGCTACAAAGACTTAATCGAAAATATCAAAAGTGCGTTGGTTTTTGTATAATTTTTCCTTTTAACTATATAACAAAAAAAAAAAAGAAAAAGAAAGAGCTAGATCAAGAAATTTGTAATAACAAAGATTGGAGAAGCAAGCAATTTTGATCTCTTTCTGAAAGAGATCATTGAGCATGAGTATTGTATGGAGATAAAATAAAATCTTCAGAAGTACGTGGAGTGATGCATACAAATGTAAATTAAAAATATTTTGAATTATGAAAATTAGAATACACTAATAAAAAAAATCAAATTTAATTCTAATTCTCAGTTATTAATGTTACTCGATTTTTCACAAAAATGTGAATCCAGTAAACACTAAAAATTTTGAAGATAGTGGGATACTTTATTGTATAATGTATTTTTGCTCTGCTAGCTAGAAAAACCGTGTAATATAACTTCACATTTTCATTCATCGTAATTATACCATACCAAAAACACCCATAAGTTAAAAGAATTAAATTTAATTCTAATTCTCAATTTATAATGTTACTCGGTTTTTCACCGAAATGTGAATCCAATAAAAGTTTGGAAGATAGTGGGATACTTTTTTGTATAATGTAATTTTATTCTGCTATTTAGAAAAACCGTGTAATATAACTTTTCATTTTCGTTCTTCGTAATTATACCATACCAAAAACACCCATAAGTTAAAAAAATTAAATTTAATTCTAATACTCAATTTATAATGTTACTCGATTTTTCACCAAGATGTGAATCCAATAAACACTAAAAATTTGGAAGATAATGGAATACTTTTTTGTATAATGTACTTTTATTCTGCTAGTTAGAAAAACCGTGTAATATAACTTGTTGTTTTCATTCATCGCAATTATACCATACCAAAAACACCCATAAGTTTAGGTCTTACCGCCTTCTCATTTTCATTCATTTCATGACTAAGTTCTAATAAAAATGTGCGTGATTTACACCATGGACGGATCCATATTTTGGGTATGGAGTCAAACGACACGATGAATTATTATTATTTTTTTTACGTATTATATTTGTAGTCGAAAATTTTTCGACCTCGATATCCTTGTTATCATGGGAACAAGAACTCAAGAATTTGGGTAAATGTTTCCTCATTCTCTTATGCTTCATTTTATAAATTATAATGTCCAAATTTTATAATATAGAATTGTTATTTTGTTAGTTGTTTAAACTTTAAGGTTTAACATTAAGTTACATTACGATTAATTATGTCGTAAAATTTTAATTTATTAACATAAGTATTGCAATTAGTTTGTAAAATCAGATTGTGCAATGTAATTGGTGATGATTTTTGTATGATTGTTGCATTTCCACTATTAAAAAAAGAGTTAAGTGTTAATGTTTCGGATGATAATATAATAACTTGCTTTGAAAAGATTAAAACCGGTAGAAACCAATTTTAGATTGTAATTTATTTGATTTTTAATAATTAATGACATTGTAACTTTTAATTAATTGATTTATTATTTAATCAAGATGAACAGACACAAATTTTTGTGGTCTAAAAAGTTTTGAAATACGGCTAACACTTGTACTCTTGTAGTGTTATTGAATTCATGATCTGACCTCTATAAAAACATTTATGAGATTTACACGTGTAGTGCCTTTTTTTCTTTTCAATTTCTAATACAATGTTAAAATGTATACCAATAAACATACTTCGCATTACCAAAAAAAAAAAAAAGAAGAACGAGGAAGTATGAATAAAAAGGCAGTACGCAATACGCAATTAGGCATACGCCTTAGGATGATTTCATTTTCATATTAATAAAAGTATAAAACCATATGCATAAAGCATAAAGCATAAAGAGTATGTTTTAAGATAACAAATCCTAAAATATTCTCATATTTAAGTAATAAATTTTAATAAATTCTAGTTTAACGTTAGAAACTTTTAATCGTTCTCTTTTTAATGTTGAATGTTGTCGAAAAAGTTGTTTCCTCTTTAATGTCAAACTTTTTGCATATAATATTATCAAATCTTTGTTTTAATAGCATGTCTGATTTCAATTCTGCTTGATAAGAGATGAACCTGATAAAATATTGATGTCTAATAAGAGAATTCAATAAATCGGTTTGTTTATAAATTATCAGATCCTATTGTTTTTATTAGTTTTACATAATCATCCTCAAAACACATGTTTTTACCATCAAAACAATGGTAATTTTTTTATATAAAAAAGAAAATTAAATGACATAACATTTCATTTTAATAAGAACTACATAATCATCTATTACTTTTCGGGCAAACTGCACAAAATAGCAATCTACTGTACGTAAAGTTTTTATTACAACAGCCTACCAAAGATTTCGTCTAAAATAACATCGTACAATCTGATATTCTTTTTATTAAAACATTGAACTTTAGATAATCTTTCCGTAATAACAACCGTTGATGACTAAGTGTGGTTGGGTGCTGACTAGACATCCACGTAAGCTGCCATGTCAGCACCGGGTTTGCGCGAAATAGCAACTTACGCATAAAATAGCAAGGTACTACGTAAAATAACTATATACTCCTAAAATAGAAGCATACTAACAAAATAGCAATTTATTAATTTTATATATTTTTAATCCTAAATATTATTATTATTAAAACACCGAACATGTTTTGTCATTTTTTTCGATTGGAAAAATTAAAATTTTCATTGGTTCATCATTTTTTTTCGTTCGAAATAATTATGAAACGAAATTGCCCTAGTTTTTGCATTCGAAAAAAAAATTGAAAATCAAAATAATTTATCATTATTTTCGTTTGGAAAAATTGAAAATACGAATGGTTTTTTTTTCGTTTGAACAAATTAAAAGTTATAATGGTTCGTTGATTTTTTCCGTTTAGAAATGTTTAAAATCCTAATGGATAATGGAAAAAAGAAAATAAATTTGTTTTATATTTCGAACGGAGAAAATAATGAGCACATCAAATTTTTAATTTTTTACCGATTGAAAAAACAAATTTCGAACATTTTTCGGTTTTGATAATAATAACAATAATAATAAATTAAAATAAATTTAGATTTAAGATTATAAAAAATTTATGCATCAATTTTATGCAGTACGTTGCTATTTTATGATTATATTGCTATTTTGTAAGTACGTTGCTCTTTTGAGCAATGCTGACAAGGCAGCTTACGTAGACGTTTAGTCAGCACCCAATCAATGCTTTAATAAAAAATATCAGATGGTAGGATGCTAATTTGAACGAAATCTTTGGTAGGCTGCTGTAATAAAAACTTTACGTACAGTAGGTTGCTATTTTGTGCAGTTTGTCCTAATTACTTTTTAATGCAAATACATTAATATCCATTAAGTTCTTACAACATCAAATATAAAAAAAAATTTAATACATCATTTCTAAAATTTCATTTTTTTAATTATGTTCTAGCTTACTTACTTTTTTACTACGTGTCATTTTGATTGTTTCACCCGTTTGATTAGTTGGGCAAAATTGTCATCGTGGATATTGTTACTATGTTTTTCAAATGTAGGTTCATATAGGATCATAATTTATAAATAGAAATGCAAATATTGAAAAGAAAATGGAATATAACTTGATTAGGAGCCATAATTTGTAAAACATAAAATAAATAAAATATTGAAACGAAAAAAGGAATGTAAGCATGTAGAACCACCGCAAGTTGAATACCGTAAAACAAAAAGATAACGTCTTGAATGTTGACAATTATTTTATGGGTTTATTATGAATAAACCAACATTTTTCAAATTTTTTTGGTACGTCCCTGCATGTTTTTTATTTTCAGAAAAGTTCTCAAGTAAAAATTTTTTCTTTTTAGTATGGTGAAATTTGACTAATAGAACCCGTTTACCAATTATAACCGGACCATAATAGTCAAATTTCACAAAACTAGAAAAAAAACTTGAGGACTATTCTAGAAAAATTAACTTGGAGGGACGAAAACGAAAATATCCTGAGAAGATGTTAGTTTTTGCCATAATAAACCTGAAACTATAGGTAAGTAATTAATCAAGAAAAATTTTCAATACGCAAGTGAAATTTAATAATAACATTAGTAAAAAGAAACCAACAATTATCCGAACTAACTTAAATAGGAAGATAAGAACCTGTTGCAACTTAGTATTTAAAGTTTGACTAAATGACGAACGACAAACAAGTAATTAATCACGATAACGAACTGCCGTTGCTTAATCTTTTGAATAAACATCAGTTTTTTGCATGTTATGCATTTCTTTAATTATAGTTAATTAGAAGTAGAATAAATGTGATGATCCATATTCATTTTTAATAATATACTTTTAAGTTGATAAATAATCACAAAAATATTAATTACTAAATCATAAATGTAGATTGCACATATATTAGAACCAAAAGAACGTCAAATTTCTCAAAAACCAAATAAAGCTCACTATGTTTGTTAATTTACATAGGTATAGGTTACGCTTCTACCAGTCTTTTTCTAACATAAAAGGCATTGAAATGGACCAATATGTTTGTTAATTTACATAGGTATATGCATACACCATATTTATTTGAGGCCCCATTGCTTTGGTGGGCCCTGTGTAGTAGCGCACTCTGGATTGGGTAATTAGCAGCTCTGATTCTAAAACCATTTGCCTACTAATTACCTTATGCATGTTTGTAAAATTGGAATATAAACACATACCATATTTTTAGATATTTTATTCTTGAATTAATTTTTATTAACTTGTATTTACTTTTATGCATCAGAAAATACAGGTGAGTGTGAACATGCATTGTCAAAAGTGCAAGACAGAAGTATTAAAGTCAGTAACTAAACTACCAGGTATCAATGAAGTATCAGTTGATCTTGAAAAACAGATGTTAGTTGTAATCGGAGTTGTTGATCCAGTGCTTGTTGTTTCTCGTGTTAGAAAAATCGGAAAAAAAGTTGAAATTGTAAGTGTTGGACCACCAAAAAAACCCAATCCGTCGAAACCTAATGACACTTGCGCAATTGTCTACCCATGTCATCCATGTCCGGATCTCATCTGTCCCGCTGCGGTAATCGAATATCCACAGCCATGCGAAACAGGAGGGTGTGACATTCTTTAATATGAAAATGAAGTTTTGTGTCGGATGTATCATGTACGAAAGAAATATTAATTTATTTAGTGATAAGTATTTTAAGGTGTAATTGTGTAAATATGTAACACCAACAAACTAATCCACAATGCCACATAATTTCCACATCAGCAACGATATAATATGATAATCTCTACGCTATTCCCGATACATACATGCAGAAACCCGATAATTTTAAAACGTTAATTACACAACAACAGTCACTGAAAAACTCTGAATAAACTACATCCTATCCGAAGTATATACAAACAGTCCCCAAAATATAACTACCTCCATGAAAGGTAGCTAACTCCTCGATCACAGATAATGTAAACCTACTTTGGTGCAGCAGGCCTACTAGCAGAACCCGAACACAAGACTCACAGAACCCGAAAACCCGACCCAAAACCCTAGCCGCATCGCGGCCGCACTGACCATCGCGGTCGCGGTCGCGTTGACCATCTCGGTCGCGGCCGCGCTCAAGACAAACCGCCTGCGATCATCTCAAGAACATCGCGGCCCGGGATCATGGGATCTCGGCCGCGCTCACGGACGAACAGCAGCATACATGCTCTGTTTTTTAACAGCCAGGGGATTTACCCCAAATCATCACTTCAACTCGATTTTAACCATAAATAGATACCCGAATTTGCTCAGAAACATACTTAAATACAATTGAATCACTTACTCATGATTCACAACAATTAACTCACGAATTTGAGCTCAAAATTACCTCAATATGCAACTAAAAGGTGATGAAGGAATTTGATTGCTTGAATCACGAATTGGAGCTTCGATTTTGATTTGCAGCTGCTGGAATTCAATTACACACACAACACACTTTTTAAACTCTGATTTTGGAAGTGAAGAATGAAAGCAAGCATCCAAAGAGGTGACAACATATATACGTTTTCAGTTTAACCCGGTCCGATACCCAAAAATCCGATCCCGATACCCCAAAATACAAATTTATATCCCCGGATCCCAAATTAAATAATTAATCCAATGAAATAATTCCACGTACCTATCTCAAAATCGAGATGTTACAAGTCCTCCCTCCTTTTAAAGATTCTGTCCTCAGAATCTAGCTTGATGTAAAGAGATGAGGATAGCGGCTGCGCATCTCTGACTCTGGCTCCCACGTGGCGCTGGTACCCTTATGGTGCTTCCACTGCACCAATACTAACGCCACCTCTTTATTACGCAACGTCTTCACCTTCCGATCTGTTACTGCCTCAGGCTGCTCGGCATACTGCAGTCTATCGTCGACCTCGATCTCGGATAAAGGCACTCTCTGATCATCACGGGCTAAACACTTACGGAGATGACTAACATGAAAGGCATTATGAACTCCCGAAAACTCTAAAGGCATATTCAGACGATAAGCCTGATCTCCGATCCTCTCAACGACCTCAAACGGTCCAATATAACGCGGACCCAATTTACCTCGCTTCCGAAACCGAATAATCCCCTTCCAGGGTGAGACTTTCAACATCACGGAGTCTCCGACCTGAAACTCTAACTCAGACATCCGGCGATCTGCATAACTCTTCTGGCGACTCTGAGCTGTCCTAATCCGCTGCTGAATCATAGCGACCTTGTCGCTAGTCTCCTGAAGAACCTCTGGCCCACTGATAGGACACTCCCCAATCTCTCCCCAACATACCGGAGTCAAACACTTACGCCCATAAAGAGCCTCGAACGGAGGCATGCCGATAGACGTGTGGTAGCTGTTATTATACGCAAACTCAACAAGCGGCAAATGAAGATCCCAGCTACCCCCGAAATCAATAACACAGGCCCGCAGCATATCCTCCAAATTCTGATTAGTCCGCGCTGTCTGACCCCCTATCTGCGGATGATAAGCTGTACTCAACTGAACTCGAGTGCCCAACTCTCTCTGAAAGCTCTGCCAGAATCGCGACACAAATCGGCTGTCTCGGTCAGACGTAGTAGACCTCGGAACTCCATGCCACGCAACAATCTCGCTAATGTAGAGGCGCGCCAACTGATCCATCGAAATGGTCCCACGAACGGCCAAGAAGTGGGCGCTCTTCGTAAGCCGATCGAAAATAACCCAGATCATATCATTCCCACGAACAGTCTGCGGGAGTCTCACTATGAAGTCCATGGTGATATCATACCACTTCCACTCTGGAATCTCTAAGGGCTGAAGTCTGCCATGCGGCTTCTAATGCTCACTCTTAACTCTTAGACACGTCATACACGCCTCCACATACTTTCCCACGTCTCTCTTCATCCCTGGCCACCAATAATGAACTCGCAGATCACGGTACATCTTCGTGCTGCCCGGATGGATCGACAATCTAGACTTATGGGAATCGTCTAGAATCACCTGTCTAAGACCACCTACTCTGGGGACCCATACTCGACCGTAGAGAGTCATCAGACCTCTGTCATCTCTGCTCAACAACTCCAACTGACCAGCTAATCTCTCCCTCTGCACATTCTCGCCTCTTAAACCCTCCTCCTGAGCTAACCGCAGACTAGCAATCAAGGTCGACGTGACCTCTAATCGAGAAGCTCTAGACGTAACCGTCTGCTCATAGGATCTCCTGCTCAAAACGTCTGCCACCACGTTAGCTTTCCCTGGGTGGTACTGGATGTCACAATCATAGTCCTTCAGAAGCTCCATACTGCGCCTCTGTCTCATGTTCAGCTCCTTCTGGCTGAACAAATACTGCAAACTCTTATGATCAGTAAACACTGTAAATCTCGTCCCATATAGATAATGCCGCCATATCTTCAAAGCAAAGACTATGGCGTCCAACTCTAGATCATGCACCGGCCGGCTCAACTCATAACTCCTAAGCTGTCTCGAGGCATAAGCAATCACCTTGCCTGTCTGCATCAATACACAACCCAACCCTCTGGCAACGCTAGAATCGGAGCCCTACACAATCGACTCTTCAACTCTAAGAAGGCACTCTCCTGCTCCTCGATCCATACAAACGACACTGACTTCCTGGTCAACATCGTCAAAGGCACTGCGATCTGCGAGAAATTCTCTATAAACCGCCGATAATATCCAACCAAACCCAAAAAGCTGCGAACCTCTGACACTGATGTGGGCTGACCCCAACTCATAATCGCCTCAATTTTCGCGGGATCCACCTTAACGCCCTCACTCGTCATCATGTGCCCTAAGAACAGCACCTCTCGAAGCCAGAACTCACACTTCGAAAACTTGGCATATAGTCTCTCTCGCTGCAAAGTACTCAGGACCTCTCTCAGATGCTGGCTATGCTCCTCGCTGCTCCTCGAGTAGATCAAAAATATAATCAATAAACACAATTACGAATCGATCGAGCATCGGCCTGCAGACCCTATTCATCAGGTCCATAAACGCTGCTGGGGCGTTAGTCAGCCCAAACGGCATGACTAAGAACTCATAATGACCATATCTGGTCCTAAACGCAGTCTTAGGCACATCTTCATCTCTAACTCGCAGCTGATGATACCCGGAACGCAGATCAATCTTCGAAAAATAGCTCGCCCCTTGAAGCTGATCAAAGAGATCATCAATCCTCGGCAAAGGATAACGGTTCTTCACCGTTACCCTATTAAGCTCTCGATAATCTATACACATACGCATCGTCCCGTCCTTCTTCTTCACGAACAACATTGGGGCTCCCCACGGAGAAGAACTGGGGCGGATGAACCCACGATCTAACAGATCCTGCAGCTGCATCATCATCTTGCGCATCTCGGTAGGAGCTAACCGATATGGCGTGCGCGCAATAGGAACGGCCCCGGGAACTAGGTCGATCCTAAACTCAACCTGCCGGTCCGGCGGCAGACCCGACAACTCATCTGGAAACACATCAGGAAAATCTCTAACCACCGGCACATCACTGACTTCCCTTTTCTCCTCTTCGCATCTACCACATAAGCTAAATAGGTGGCACACCCCTTCGCCACATACCTCTACGCCTGCGCCATCGACACTATACTCATCTCTCCTCTGCCCCTCTCACCATACACAACCGCTGACTCTGACTCGGAAACGGGAATACGAATCATCTTCTTAGAACAGAAGATATTCGCCTGACGCGCTGTCAGCCAATCCATGCCAACAATGGCATCAAAACTACTAATCTCCATAGGCATCAAGTCTATGGAAAATCGATGACCGTCTATCTCTAATGCACAATCTCTATAAATACGGCTCACTAATACCGTACTACCATCAACACGCTCAACAATAACAAGCACAGATAACTCAGATGAAGGCATAGAAAAATAATCACAGAAGGAGGCAGATACATATGAACGATCAGATCCCGAATCAAATAAAATAATAAAGGCACGCAGTCCATTAAGGATGAACGTACTAGATACAACATCAGGCGACTCACGCGCCTCCTCAGTAGTAGCCTGAAAAACTCTGCCACGAGCCCTCGGTGCTCCTCCTCCCCGAGGTGCTGAAGATGACCCAGACGGCCCAGCTCCACTCGAACTCGCTCCCGGAAATCTAGTGCTCGGGTTCGGACAATCCCGAGACATATGACCCGGCTTCCCGCACCGGAAGCAAAGAGACTCCTGAGAAGTACATGAGACGGCAGTGTGACCAAACTAGCCACATCGAAAGCAACGGAGATGCTCGCGGGCACACGGCCCTGCATGACGGTGATGACACCGCCGACAATCTCTCTCCACCGATGTCGAACTCTCAACTCGGCTCCCAGAATCCCGAGATCCCCTCCCAACACTCCCCTGACTCTGACTCTGCCTCTGGCCCTGACTCTGCTGCCGCTGCCCCTGCTGCCTCTGACCACCCCGACCCTGCCCCTGGCTCTGACCAGCCCCCGACTGTCTATCATCCCGGCCCTGATCATGTCGAGCCCCTGAACTCTGTCCCTGCTGCTCATAATACCCACCCTGATGACTCTCCCTATAAAACCTCGACGTCCCCGAACTCTGCCCCTGTCCCAATGCCTCCACGCGCTGTCTCTGGGGAGTCGGCTGCTCCCGCTGTCTCTAAATCTCCCGCTCTCGATGGCGGGCTTACTCCATGGCCGAAGCAAATGTGGGGTCACGCAACATCCCCACGAACTCTCTAATGTCCGGCCTCAAAACCTCAATAAACATATTGACCTTTCGGTCCTCTGTGGCTACCTGATGTGGCGCGAACTGAGCTCTGTCATTAAAGATATCAATATACTCCTAGACAGATCTGGATCCCTGCTGCAGATGGATGAACTCTCGCTCCAACTCTCTCCTCGTGTCCAATGGACAGTACTGCAGCTCAAACTATGTCCTAAAATCCTCCCAAGACATCAAATAAGCCTCATCAACTCCCTGAGCGCTGACAACTGAGCTCCACCATCTCAATGCTCCTCCCTTCAGAAGGTAGGAGGCATAACTCACTCTATCTGCTCGATCGACATGGGCTATACGAAATGCAGCCTCAACCTCTCTCAACCAATCCAGTGCCTTAGAGGCACCAACTCCACCGAAGAACTCAGAAGGGCGACCCGTCATGAAGTCCTTAAAGGACCCTCGCGATGGCTGGCTAGAAGAAGCACCAGCCCCCGAACTCTGCTCTCCCTTGGGTGGAGGCACCGCACATCGACCCTTGCCCGCACCCTGAACAGGAAAACGCTCGTCTAGGATCTGGCCTATCACAGCATATAAGTCAGACCTACGCACAGGCTCATCATCCCTATGGTCATCCCCCTGAGGCCCGCTGCCCTGACGGTCCATAATAACCTGCACAATAAGATAATAACACAAATTAACTCTACAAAACTCTACACACTACTCGTTTATCACCTCTTACTCTACTTCGGATTACAATCCAAGGATCTAGACTCTATGGTTTAAGCTTAAGCATCCACTAGATACTTAATCTCTGAAACCTAGGCTCTGATACCACGCTTGTAACACCCTCAAACTAATCCACAATGCCACATAATTTCCACATCAGCAACGATATAATATGATAATCTCTTCGCTATTCCCAATACATACATGCAGAAACCCGATAATTTTAAAGCATTAATTACACAACAACAGTCACGGAAATCTCTGTATAAACTATAACCTATCCGAAGTATGTACAAACAGTCCCCAAAATATAACTACCTCTATGAAAGGTAGCTAACTCCTCGATCACAGATAATGTAAACCTACTTTGGTGCAGCAGGCCTACTAGCAGTCCGGTCACCCAGGATACACACAACAACACACACACGTCAGCTAAAGCTGGTGAGAATGCAAGGGTTAATCTACGATTATAAAGCTCAATAAATAAATAACTCGATAATAAAATGTTCAACGTTCTCTACTGAACAAGTATATGAGATCCCACAAGATAGCTCAATAGGTACTCAACTCGTGTGGATAAATCCACGTACCCAAATCCCTAGACCGCACAAAGCAGTCGTCAAGAGCTCAAAAGGGAATTGGGAGCGACCCAACCCCTGCCCAGCCGTACGGTTTAGTATCTCAACAGCTCAAGTGTCCCAAATCTCATATTTAAAACACAGTTCTCAATATAACACAATAATACGTGCATGATAGTATCTCAATAAAAACTCGTAAGAAAACTCATAATATCTCATAAAAAGCTCAGTAAAAGATCATGCAAGTATCAGTAAAATAATCGTACAAGTATCTCAACAAAAACATGCAAACTCACCTGCTCAGCTAGCTACACTAAGTCTCGGTTCCCTGCCCTTTTCCTACCCTGTCAACGCGAGACCCTGAAAAAACACAATATCGCAACTCAATATCACAATCTCAACCCAACAACTCTATACACAATTCTCAACAACTCACGAGACCTAAAGACCCGAACACAAGACTCACAGAACCCGAAAACCCGACCCAAAACCCTAGCCGCATCACGGCCGCACTGACCATCGCAGTCGCGGTCGCGCTGACCATCTCGGTCGCGGCCGCGCTCAAGACAAACCGCCTGCGATCATCTCAAGAACATTGCGGCCCGCGATCATGGGATCCCGGCCGCGCTCACGGACGAACAGCAGCATACATGCTCTGTTTCTTAACAGCCAGGGGATTTACCCCAAATCATCACTTCAACTCGATTTTAACCATAAATAGATACCCGAATTTACTCAGAAACATACTTAAACACAATTGAATCACTTACTCATGATTCACAACAATTAACTCACAAATTTGAGCTCAAAATTACCTCAATATGCAACTAAAAGGTGATGAAGGAATTTGATGGCTTGAATCATGAATTGGAGCTTTGATTTTGATTTGCAGCTGCTGGAATTCAATTACACACACAAAACGCTTTTTAAACTCTGATTTTGGAAGTGAAGAATGAAAGCAAGCATCCAAAGAGGTGACACATATATACGTTTTCAGTTTAACCCGGTCTGATACCCAAAAATCCGATCCCAATACCCCAAAATACAAATTTATATCCCCGGATCCCAAATTAAATAATTAATCCAATGTAATAAATCCACGTACCTATCTCAAAATCGGGATGTTACAAATTAACAACTCAATATTTGATTTTCAAAGTGTCTTTTGACATGTTATCTTGATAATACGACTATTTATAAATGAACCTAATGGGTTGCATGATAAGAATTAATGAGCTTTCAATACTTTGCATAAATAGATTTCTGATTTGACCAATTTTGAAATATAGATTATGAGAGTTTTACTTTATTATGAGCTGTGATAAATGTTTCCATAAATAAATTTTATGTTTTCATAAATAGATTTATGGTTATACAAATTCCAGAAAGTAAATTGGAATCGTTATAATTTATTTCATGAGTCTTGATGCTATCGGGCTTGATTTGGATCACGGCCGAGGAGGAAGGAAATTACGGTTAAGGTATTAACAAGGAAAACATTTCCTTATTTGAGAAGGTAGAAATTGGCCAATGATAAACCTTAGCCGATTTCATCCCTGTCTACCCTAAGAAATGCCCTAAATGCCTAATACGTGGTATATAGCAAGTTACCTTAGTTCTAAGGGATATGAAATGTAACACCTCTGAGAGGGAAGGGTGTACTCATCTTTCCCAAACCCACCTTTCTGTACACGTCAGTGCCACATCAGCTTTTCTCTCTCCACCTTTTCCCACATTTCTCCATCTTTCTAAGGTGGAAATACTCATCTTTCTATACCTTTCCATATTTCTTAATTTTTTTTAAATAAATTCATTTTAACTAACAAAACAATTATTAGAACTAAAATAATTAATTTCATAAATATTTAAAAACTGTTACATAAACTAAACATTAAAAATTACCCAATTAAAATAAAAAAAATACATAACAATAAATTAAAATTAAAATTACGAATGAACATTAAAAAAATACAAACTAGCCATCTAAATTTGGTATTTGGGCAAGTGCAATATGTTTCACAGATCTGATTGAAGGTTATTGTGTGTTTCCTGATTACAAAAGTAAAATTCGAAACTGTACGAACGAAACAACAATTACGAAACTAAAACAAAAAAAATACAAACATTTATGAAACTATAATAAGCAACAAAAATTAAAATTAAAAAATTATAAAAGTAAAATTATATATATATATATATATATATATATATATATATATATATATATATATATATATATATATATATATATATATATATATATATATATATATATATATATATATATATGTAGGTCCCGAGAGGTTCCCAAAGTATATAGTTATAAGCTGTAGAGGGGGGGTGAATACAGCAATTTAAAAAACTAGACACTCTTTTCTCAATGTTTGTATGTATTATCAACAATTTGTTAATTACAAACAAGCTTGAATGCGGAATAGTTCAAGCTGAGATGACAGATACAACATTATGCTTACTAGTCTAAGACAGACTCAAACTAGTATACAATGAATACACTCACTAAGAAGCACTCACTGTGTTTTACAAGACTTAAAGGAACGGCTTATGTAGAACAGCTTATACACACAGATGCTGGTTTACACAGAAGGTTTGCATGCATGAAAATCACACTTGCACGTTCACTCTTGGGTTTCAGCACTTAGCTTTCTTCACACTTCTTTCTGTCTTTAGAAGCTTCCTTTTATACTCACCTAGAGGATCTAAGAGAAACATCTTCATTGGACGGAATGAAAAAGGAGAAGCCTTGTTGAAAAGACAACATAACCTTTTCTGCACTTTTTCTGAAAAGCAGACTTGTCTTCATATGTGCAGAACTTTTGTCTTTTTACTTTGTCTACTGTTGCATTGCCTTTAACTAATTTAGGAATGTCAACTTTGCGTCTTTCTTCCCTGTAAAGGCCTATTTTGATATAAGAAAAAGGTCTGTCACCCTTTTTCAAATATCCTTTTGTCTTCATGTTACAGAAACAGCGTGGGCAGGCTGAGCAGTTCTGTTTTCCACTTTGTCTTCGACTTTGTAAACTGATCTTGTATTCAAAAACAATACATGATGACTTGGAAACATATTCCATAAAGTGTTTAGCCTGTTCACAAAGAACAGGTTCTGTTCACAAAGAACAGAACACTTTAAAAAATGCCCAAGCTGCTCAACAGTGTAGAGCAGCGTAGACAGTTTATGTCCAGCCTGTTCAGCAGACAGAGCAGCTTGGACAAACTGTCTAAGTTGCAACACATGCAACATATAGAACAGCTTTAGACTGATATTGCAAATCATTTTCAGGTTTCAATAAGACATATAACAGGCCTTAAATTCAACCTTCAAATGCATCAACAGGTTTGATTATAAATCTCCCCCTCAGATGTAGAACAGGTTTGACTGAGGCCTTTTTGTGCCTAACAATCTCCCCCTATTTGCAATAACCAGTCCAAGCTGGTCTTATCAAAAAATCACTATATATTTTTACAGTACATGGTTCTGAAATAAAATTACAACATTAACAGTAAGTAAAAGATAAGTTTATATATACACTGATTCTATTCTTCGACTACACTAGAACAACACATGTTCGTACATACAAGAGTACAACTAATGTACTAATGTATTTTACAACTATGTAAAAGCAAAAATTACAAACTTATTATAATGTACAACTAATGTAGGATGTACAACTAAGGCTCCAAGGATGTTTTTGGACGGTGTGGTTGGGAGCAGATAATGGCAAGCCTGTCCAACTGATGGACAGCGTCCATCTTCACCTACCCAGATGTAGATGGACCTTCATATCAATGGAGAAGGATTCCTGAACCATCCTTTCCAGTTCTTCCCTTGTAATCCTCAAGTCCTCAATTTCACTTCTGATATCATGAAACTTGGGATCATTGAGCTCCCTCCTCTTTCAATAGAAGCCTTCTAGCTGATCCCAGATGGCTGCTCTCCCCAGTTGCTAGAACTGCCTGAAAGAAACGGCAAGTCTGAGGCGGCAAGTTGTCTCAGATCAACGTTGTACAAGCCTGAGGCTCTTTTGGAAGGCACTTGCTTCTGAGTTAGGGGATCTACAAAAATGCCCCCACTCAGGTTCTCTTCTATAATCCTTGCCATCCTCAAACTCTATTCCTTTAGGCAGCACTATGATCAAACTCCTTTATTTCAATGGCATGTCCGCCCTGTCCATCAGCGTAAGGAGTAGCTCCAGTTCGGTAGGCCTTTCTGTGTCCTTCTGGCCTTTATTTTGGGGTATGTCACAGAGACAAGCACTCTTTTCGTCTTGTGGAATCAGGCCCACTCACTTACTCTGGTCCATCGCGTCTTGAGGGGGGAATGCCCCCTGATAGTTCTTAGCCGTTCTGTTTCTTTGGTCTGCTTAGACTGGCTCAGGGCACTGCCAGTTCCACCCGTCCCTGGTATCCCATCTTCTCATCCATCTGTGCAACATCAAGTGTTATCGTAGGATTCCATTCAGGGCCTTTGCACACTCCTGGTGATCTGAACTTCCACTGTGTGTCCCTTTTCGTAAATGGGAACAGCTTTGACAATCGCTTCCTTGGCAGCCGTCTAAAGTAGGCAAACATCATGAAATTTTTTTCTAGCCAAGTTGTCAAAGTGGAATTGGCTCGGGCAGAGGGTACTTTGAGTCTTGGTCACAGAGACCTGACAACCGGTGATTTTTTTCTCCCTCCTTTTCTCCTGCTGACCTTAGCAGCTTCCATTAATTGCACCTCCAAGGTTCGACATGTAATTTTCTGTGCCTTCTTTGGAAGTGCAAAGATTTAGCAGGGAGCAGCTTAGCAGATTCTCTTCTTTTCTCAATTCCTCCAGAGCTTGAAGCTGTTCTTCCTAAAACTCAAAGTACTGTGCATAGGAAGACCATCTTTAGCCCTGGGCTTGGTGAAACTTAGATCAGCTGCTTTCTTTCTGCTGTTGTTGATCAATGGCTGGCTTGGTTCCTTTTCCTCCTTTAGCTGCTGGTGTAGTGACAGCAGCCTCAGGAATTCCTCTTCTTCTTCTTCTTCAGTTAGAATTAAGTGCCGCATCCTTTTAACTTTACGGCTAGGCCGGTCCTCAGGAATGAATTCCTCCCCCTTAGACTGAGCGGGGTGGAGAGACAGCCTGAGGAGGCATAGCAGCTTGAGAGGCACCTTCAGCTGTACCTGTAAGAGTCCTGTCCCTGCTGGTTTGACCAGTGGGAGTGTAGGTACTGCTTTCTCCTTAGGAGAAGGGTTTGCTTTCTCCCCCTTAGACTTAAGTCCTTCGAGGCAGAATGACTTCTCCACCCAATTGAAGGAGATGGAACAGCAAACGTCAACACCTCACCTGGTCACTGCCTGAAACAGCAAATCCAGGCAGGCTTGCCCGCCAGTTTTGGCCAGCGGGTTGGGGCCAACCAGGCTTGTCCACTAGAAAGCCAGGTTGTCCTTAACCTCTGCAAGCTGGGAAAGACAGGCCTGGAAGAGAGGAGGCTTGTGCGGAATCAGCAAGATGTCAGCCTTAACAAGGTTTTGTCTATCAGAAGCCTTGTGAACAACAAGGCTTTGAAGCCTGTGCAAGAGGACGTCAGAGTATCTTGCACATCAGACAAGGTACGAGGACAACAGTATGTGTAGAGAGCCAATAAGAGTGTTTTCAGGCGGGCCAAAGTGTTAGGAACGGTAGTGTGGCAAGAAGTGAGGGAGGTGACAGCTGTTGTGAAATGGCTGCCATAGAGGACACAGAGTCATGTTGTAAGGAGAGGATAGAAGAGAGAGAGTTGGATAACAGTTTGCAGCTGTGCAGTGAGTGCAATCAGGCTGTGAAGAGTGGTCAGTATGGGAAGGACTGGAGGATTCTGCGGTGAACATATCCAAGAAGCCTGTGAGCTGGCTCAGACACAGAGTCTGAGAGGGATGGATGGTAGGGAGTGCATGGTGGTTTTCCAAAGAACCAACTTTGTTGGTCAGCAAAAAAAAAGAAAGCGGATCCTTCAAAGGCGGTTTTGGGAGAATGGGTGTGGTATGGGGTGGGATTGTTTGGAGTGGTCGATGGAGAAGATCGATGATGAGCTGTGTTGAGAATGTGATGGAGAGGAAGAGGGACTTTGGGACAGAAGCTCCATATAGCTGGGCAAAAGTAAGATGGCCCGTTTGGAGGGATCAAGAGGTCCTTCAGCTCGGCTGTAGCTGCTCACCAGAAGAAGGGGAGGATGTTTGGGGCCTTTCAGATGCTGCTTGTGTTGCAAAACCCGCATGAAGACCGTGGTGGGTCCCTCTGCAGTGCCTTGGTCTAAAGGCACCTTCATTGGGAGATGGGATAGGCATTTCAACATCAGCATGGGTAAACCTGCTGATGGAATGTGCATGAAGGAGCAGCCGCACCAGAGGGATGGTTTGAATCCCTGAGGTTCATAGCTTGGTTTTTGGTCCCTGTCGAGCAGCTTTTTGGTGTAGAACAGCTGGATCATGGGAGCAGAAGATCTGAGGCTGAGCTACTGATTGGTCTAGATCAGTAGCGGGGGACACCTTCGCAGACTCAGGGTGTGAGGAGATAGGAGTGGGGACAGTGTGGACACAGTATGGAGTGGAGAGACTCCTGTCGTTCAATATCCATCAGGCCTGGTGAGAGGCTGGGATAGTTATGGGGTATCTCCGTTTGTACAACTGGTTTTCTGTTGGGAGGAACCAGAGGGGTCCTAGGCTGACTCTGGTAGACGCAGATTGGAGTGAAGCAAGGCTCCAATGAGCTTGAACCTTCTCCAAAAAGGAGAGGCACTGGGGTTTGCTTCTTTTTTCAACTGAAACCCTGTTGAGAGGGAACAGAGGAGGTGGGTTTTGTGGGCTGAGTTCTTTTTGGAAATTGATTTTCTTTTCTGTGATAGAGATGGATTGGAGTGGGAGATGTGGAGAGGGGAGAGGATCTGTTTATACAGGGTGGTGAGACTGGGTCAGGGAACAGTGGGGCTGGCCGGTTTCCATAGTCTCTTGTGGAACAGAGGCATCCGCCCAAAGTGCCGTCAGGCGCAACAAAATGAACACACAGGGTTGAGGAGCCTGCGCTCCTCCTAAGCCACAGAGGCTAAAGGAACAGACTCAGACGGAGCTGTATTTGGCCTCCCTTTTCACATGGCCCAGCTTCGTAGTTGTCAGGGTCCTTTTAACAACTTGGACCGGGCTGGATTTTCTGGTGGAGCAGCAAGCTTCTGAGAGCCCACCCTCACAGCAGAGGGCTCACTTCCCACCAAACCTAACATAACAGCCTCCTCATGGTGGTGGATAGAGGAGGCCTACAGTTTTGCAGGGACTGGAGTATAATTAAACTCTATTCCCTAGAACTGGGAATGGAGCAGTCTTAAGTAAAGGCTGTAGCAGTTTAGAGAAACGCTCACCCCACAAACATGCGTGAAAATGAGGCTCAAAACCTGGGATATCGACAGCAGCTGGTCTTGCTCTTGCTGCAAAAACGCAGTGCCCTCAAATTCACAAAAATCCATTTGGCCAATCCATGGGTAGTATTGTTTCCATCACAAGCTGCAAGAACTACAGGGAGGTTCATCACGGCTCAGTTGTCAAAGGAACCAACGTTGCTGCTGAAGCAACAAATCAACAACACAGAGGCGAATAAGAAGCTGTAGGTAGAGAGAGGGTCCTTCCCCTGAACAGTGTTGCGCCATTTTTTGGTTTCTGCTACAACCACACAAAAGTGCAGCAGATTCTTTTCATCTGTCATATTTCAAGGCTTGTGGTCGAATCATATTGTGCAACCCGTACAGGGAGTCCGAAAAGAACTTCCCTGAGAAGATGAGTGTTGATCGCAATGTCCTGAGTCACATTGAAATGGTTGCCCTGTGAATGACTTGGGTTTCTGGGATATAGGCACAAGTCAAACAAACAAGGGTATAACAGAAATCTAACAACCATCTCGCTGGTATAACAAAAACAGGACACCAGGAATGCAGTCATGATGGCGTAGTTTTCAACAACGTATGAACTTTCAAGAAGAGAAAGAAAAAAGAAAAAAAAAAGGAAAAAAAAGAAGAAAAAATCAGAAAACTGTAACACTGCCAACCATTTGGGTCATATTGAAATTCCTATAAATAAGGATAATAATAACCTAAGCCCCTATAAAAAATAAAAAGCCTTCGCACATCCAAAAAGACAAAACCAATGGTTCAGCAACACACACAGTCAACAGCGTCGTCGCCCCTCAATCAGTGCCAGAAAGCCGCAAACCCGAAAAGCGACGAAGTGGCTCCGCAAATGTAGGTCGCCAAAAACCTCAAAAAGGGATCCCCGAAATAAAAATGGCGCGCTCAACAAGACCTAATCCCATGGCTCGACATGTGGGCGTGGTGGAGGAGGGTTGGCAAACACGCAGACATAACCACAATGCGGACAATTAAGCCACCAACGACATTGCCACCTCACAATCCCACAACTAATGGTGGGAGGGCTTGACCAAATGGTGGAGTTTTCTGAAAAGTTCACAATGATAAGCATCCGTTGAAGAACCCATGACTGCATCTCCTGGTTCCTGTAACAGGAGATGGTGTATGAGTTCTAGGTATAACCTGTGCCGATATCCCAAGAAACCAAAGTCATCAAGGGCACCTTCTCAATGGGACGCAGACCATTGAGATCAACACTCAAACTCTATCTGCCTTCAGGGAGGGTTCTCGCTTCTCTCTGTTCTCTCTCGCTTGTTGCTTCGGTTCTTCGAACTGAGAGCACTAGTGCCCAGGGGGCACAAGATGATCGACCACAGCCTGAAAATGACGATGGAAGATATGCGGGCACTGTTGTGGTGTAGCAGAACAAAAATTGGAGCAACAACTGTTCAGGAAAGGGGACCGTCTCTCCTACCCTACAGCTTCTTATTCGCCTCTGTGGTATGGGCTTCAGCAGCAAAGTTGTTCCTTTGGACAAACTGAGCCGTGAGAGAAATCCCTGTAGTTAGTGGGATCAGCGTGGATGGAAACTACCGTGGATTATGGCCAAATGGATTTTTGTGAATTATGATGACCCTGGTGCCAAGCAAGAGTCCCACGCCCAGCTGCTGTTCGATATCCCAGGTTTTCTGAGTGTCCTCATTTTTCAGACATGTTTGTGGTGAGCGTCTCTATAACTCGCAGCCTTTACTTAGACTGCTGCATTCCCAGTTATAGGAATAGAGAGTTTATTAGACTCCAAGTCCTTTGCGAAACGAGCCTCCTCTATACACACCAATGAGGAGGCTGTTAGGTTTGGTGGAAGGAACGCCGCTGCTGTGAGGGTGGATCCAGAAGCTGCTGCTCCATCCAGAATCCAAAGCCAGGTTCCAAGCTTGTTAAAGGACCCGGCCCTGACCTGGGAACAAAAACTACCAAACCCCCGCCCCCCACCCCCCCCCACCCCCTCCACCCCCACACACCCCCACCCCCAGAACCACTGGGTTTTTTTGTGTAAATAAGAAAACACCCCCCCCCCCCACCCCACCCACCCACCACCCCCCCCCCCCCCCCACCCCCCGTGGGTGGGGGGGGGGGGGGGGGGGTGGGGGGGAGGTGGGGGTGGGGGGGGGGGGGGGGGGGGGGGGGGGGGGGGGGGGGTGGGGGGGGGGGGGGGGGGGGGGGGGGAGGGGGGAGGGGGGGGGGGGGTGGGGGGGGGGGGGGGGGGGGGGGGGGGGGGGGGTTGGGGTTGTTGGTTTTAGTTGTTTGTTTGTTTTTGTTTTGGGGGGGGGGGGGGGGGGGGGGGGGGGGGGGGGGGGGGGGGGGGGGGGGGGGGGGGGGGGGGGAGGGGGGGGGTGGGGGTGGTGGGGGGGGGGGGGGGGGGGGGGGGGGGGGGGGGGGGGGGGGGGGGGGGTGGGGGGGGGGGGGGGGGGGGGGGGGGGGGGGGGTGGGGGGGGGGGGGGGGGGGGGGGGGGGGGGGGGGGTGGGGGGGGGGGGGGAGGGGGGGGGGGGTGGGGGGGGGGGGAAGCTGGGCCTGTTGAAAAAGAAGGCCAAACAGCTCCGTCTGAGTTGTTCCTTTAGCCTCTGGGCTAGGAGGGAGCAGGCCTCTCACCCTGGTTTCATTTGTTGAGCCTGACGCCTTTTGTGGCTGTGCCTATGTGGCACAAGAGAACTAGGAACAGGCCGCCACACTGTTCCTGACCCAGTCTCACACCCTGTCTAACAGATCCTCTCCCCTACTCCACAATCTCCCACTCCATCCTTTCTCGATCACAGAAAATCAATTTTCCAAAAAGAAATCATCCCACACAAAAACCACCTCTCTTTTCCCTCTCAACAGGTGTCAGTTGAAAAAATAGGCAACCCCCAGCTGCCGTCTCCAAAAAAAATAAAAAAAAAAAAAATATTTTGGGGATAAGTTCAGCCATTTGGGCCTGCTTTCACTCCAATCTAGTCTACCCAGAGTCAGTCCTAATACCCTCTTGGTTCCTCCCAACATAAACCAGTTTTTACAAACGGAGATACCCACATCAACTATCCCATCCTCTCAACAGGCTTTGGATATTGAAAGACAGTAGTCCTCTGCCACTCCATACTGTTTCCACACTGGCCCCCACTCATATCTCCTCGCCAACACCCTGATCTGCACTAGGTTGCCCGCTACTGATATAGAACCGAATCAGTAGCTCAGCCTCAATCTTCTCTCCCCATGATACAGCTGTTCTACACCAAACGCTTCTATGGACCAACAACCCAAGCTGTGAACCTCAGGTACCACCATCCCTCGGGTTATTCTGCTTCCCTTCATTGCACATTCCATCATCAGGTTGCACCACTGCTGATGTGAAAGGCATATCCCCATCTCCCAATGAAGTTTTGGCCTTGTAGACCAAGTCACTGTGTGGCATAGGAACCACCACTTGTCCGTCATGAGGTGTTGAAGACACAAGCAGCATCTGAAGGCCCCAATCATCATCCCGCTTCTCCTGTTGAGGCATCTACAGCCGCTGCTGAAGGACCTCTTGATTCCCTCCAACCTGGGCCAGCTTACTTTTGCCCAGGCTATGGACTCTGTCCCAAGTCCTCTTCCCTCTCCATCACAAGCCGCAAACACCACCTCAATCAGCATCTTTCCTCCATCTACCCACCCAAACAATCCACCATATCACCCCTCTCGCCAAAGACCTGCCTTTGAAAGGATCAGCTCTTTTCTGACCAACAAAGTTTGGTTCTTTGGAAAACACAATGCCACTCCCTACCAGGCCGCATATCAGACTCTGTGTCGAGCGCTCAAGGCTTCTTTGGATATTGTGCACAGAATCCTTCCCAGTCCGCTTCCCATACTGAAAACTCCTTCACAGCGATTGCACTCACTGAACAGCTCAAACTGTAGCAAAACTCCTCCTTCGATCCTCGCCGTACAACATACTCGGTGTCCTCGATGGCAGCCATTTCCACAACAGCTGTCATGCTCTCCTCACTTCTTGCCACACGACCGGATCCTAACACGTTGGCCAGCCCGAACACTCTATGGGCTAGCTATCAATACTGTTTCAGCAGACCGGCTGGTGTGCAAGATACTCGGAAGTCCAGCTGCAAGCTTTCAAAGCCTGTTGTTCCACAGCTTCGATACAAAACATTGTTAGGGCGCTGACCACTCTTGCTGATTCCCAAGCCTCTTCGCTTCAGGCCTGGCTTTCCCAGCGGGCAGAGGTTAAAGGACACTGGCTTTCTTAGTGACAAGCCTGGTTTGCCGCCCCAAACCTGGCTGCCAACTGCGGGCAAGGCCTGCTGACTTGTTCTCAAAGGCAGACCAGGTGTTGAAGGTGCTGTTCCATCGCCTTCAAAGGGGGAAATTATCTGCCTCGAAGACTATCTAAGAGGGGGGAGGAAAACCTCTTCTCCTAATGAAAAGCAGTAACCTACAACTCCCACTGGTCCACCAGCAGGGACAGCTCCAGGTACAAAAAAAAGAACAGCTGAAAGGTGCCTCTCAAGCGGCTATGCCTACTCAGGCTGCCTCTTCCAAAGCCCTGCTCAGTCTAGGGGAGGAAGTCATTCCTGAGGACAGGCCGACAGTAAAAGGAGGCAACTTAATTCTAACTGAAGAAGAAGAAGAAAGAAAGGTTTCCTGAGGCTGCTGTCACTAACACCATCGCTAAAGGAAAAAAAGCGCCATTGAGCAACAACTGCAGAAAGCAGCCGGATCTTAAGTTTAACAAAGCCAGGGGCTAAAGAGATGGGTCTTCCTATGCATAAAACACAAGTACTTTTGAGTTTAAGAAGAAAGCTTCAGATCTGGAGAATTTGAGAAAAGAAGAAGAAGCTGCTAGCTGCTAATCTTTTGGGCACTCCAAGAAGCAAGAAATTAAAATGTCGACCTTTGAGGTTGCAATTAATGGAAGCTGCTAAGGTATCAGCAGGAGAAAGGAGGGAGAAAAAGCCAGGGTGCTAGGTCTCTGTGACCAAGACTGCAAGTAAACCTCTGCCAGAGCAAATTCCACTTTGACAACTTGGCTATAAAAAAATTTATGATGGTTTGCGACTATAATGGCTTGCCAAGGAGGCGATGGTCAAAGCTGTTCCATGTCAAGAAAAGAAACACATTGGTGGGGAAGCTTCAGATCACAGGATGGGTGCAACAGCCCGAGAAAATGAAGCCTACGATCAAACGGATGTTGCACAGAGGGATACAGGGAAGGGTGGAACTGGGCAGTTTGCACGAGCCGTCTAAGTCAGAAACGGCTAAGCTATCAAGGGCATACTCGTAAGAAGCTGGATGGACAGAGTAAGTGAGGCTGGCCTGATTCCAAAAGAAGTAAAAAGATGGTGTCTCTGTGACATAACCCAAAATAAAGGCCAGAAGACAAAGAAGGGATACGAAATGGAGCTACTGCCTTACGCTATTGAAACCGGCGAACTTGCCATTGACATACGGCGTTGCTCATCGTCGCCTGAAAGGAATAGCTTTTGAGTCTAGGCCAGAGTTAGGCACGACCCTGAGCTGGGGGCCTTTTTTGAAGATCCCGACCACTCAGAGAAGTGGCTTCCAAGAGCCTCAGAGCTGTACAAAGTTGATCTGAGACAACTTTCCGCCTTCAGACTGGCAGTTTTTCTTTCAGGCAGTCTAGCAAATGAGACAGCCATCTGGGATCAGCTCAGGAGGCTTCTATGAAAGAGGGAGCTCAGATCCGCACTTTCATGATGTATCAGAGTGAAATTGAGACTGGAGGAACAAGAGAACTGGAAAGAGATTGTTCAGGATCCTCGCCAGTTGATATGAAGTCCTCTACCATCTGGGTAGGTGAAGAATGAAGCTTCCAGCAGTTGGACAGGCTTGCCATAGCTGCTCCCAACGCAAACAGTCCAAACATCTGTGTACTTTGGTACATCCTGTACATAGTTGTACAGTAATTACATAAATTTAATTTTGCTGTTGACAGTAGTTGTAAAATACTTAGTACATAGTTGTACGCGTGGAAGAACGATGTGTTGTTCTAGTGTAGTCAAGAATCAGTGGTAGAAGAAAGCTGATCTTTTACTTTACTGTAAGTGTGTAAGTTTTAATTTCAGCAAAATGTACTGTAAAAACCTATAATATGATTTTTGATAAGACCAGCGTTGGACGGTTATGCAAATAGGGGGAGATTGTTAGGCACAAAAAGGCCCAGCAAACTGTTCTACTCTGATGGGAGATTATAATAATCAAAATAACCGTGGATGCATAAGGTTGAATTTAAAGGCCTGTTATATGTCTTATTGAAACCTAAAAATGATTTGCATATCAGTCAAAGCTGTTCTATAGTTCATGTGTTTGGCAAATGTAGACAAGTTTGTCCAAGCTTCTCTGTCTGCGCTGAACAGGCGGACATAAACTGTCCTACGCTGCTCTTACACTGTTGAGCAGCGTGGGCATTTTAAAGGTCTGTTCTTGTGAACAAACCTGTTCTTTGGAACAGGCTACACACTTTATGAATATGTTGCCAAGTATCAGTATTGTTTTTGACTACAGAATCAGTTTGCAAAGTCGAAGATCAAAGTGGAAACACGAACTGCTCAGGGCCTGCCCACGCTGGTTCTGTCACCATGAAGACAAAAGGTTATTATGTAAAAAGGGTGACGACCTTTTCTTAATCAACAATAGGCCTTTAAACAAGGAAGAAATACGCCAAGTTGACATTCCTAAATAAGTTAAGGCAACTGCACAGTAGACAAAAGTAAAAAGACAAAAGTTCTGCCTGTGAAGAAATCTGCTTTCACGAAAAGTCCGAAAAAGGTTATGTTGTTCTTTTCACAAGACTTCTCCTTTTTCATTCCGTCCACATGAAGATGTTTTCTGCTACCGCTAAGTGAGTAGAAAGGGAAGCTCTAAGGTAGAAAGAAGTGTGAAAGAAAGTAAGTCTGACAAGATGAGGGGCGGAGGAACAAACAAATAAACATGTGCACAGTGTATTTTGGCATGCATGCCAACCACTTGCTGTGTAACACCAGCATCTGTGTGTAGAAGCTGGTTTTACCAGAAGCTGTTCCTTTAAAGTCTGTAACACAGGAGTGCTTCTTAGTAGTGTGATCCACTGTAAATACTAGTTTGAGTCGTCTAGACTAGTAACATAATGGTTGTACTGTCAATCTCTAGCTTGACTATTCCGCATTTCACGAGTTGTTTGTAATTAACAAATTGTGAGTAAGACACAAAGTGAGAAACGAGTGTAGGGAGTTGTAAATGGCGTAGTCACCCCCCTCGACTTATAATGGACGCTTCGGACTAACTATGAGAATTTATAAGATATAATATGGAACCCGAGGGGGACTTTTCTACCTATATAGATAATGAGAAGTATATGAGAATATAGTAGATTATATATATTAGAGATATATATATATAGTATATTATTACGTTAGTATAATGTTATTGAGTGGAATTTTAAATTTTGTTGCTTTATTATAGTTTCATAAATGTTTTGTATTTTTTTGTTTTAGTTCGTCCTATGTTGTTTCGTTCGTACATTTTTTTTTCCGAATTTTTACTTTTGTCTCAGAACACACATATAACCTTCATCAGATCTGTGGAAACATATTGCACTTGCCCAACTACCAAATGAGATGGCTAGTTTGTAGGTTTTTAAAGTTCATTTCGTAATTTTAATTTTAATTTATTTTATGTATTTTTTTTATTTTAATTGGGTAATTTTTATAATGTTTTAGTTTATGTCAGTTTTAACTATTTTGAATCTTACTGTTCAGTCTATCTGTTTTGTTATCGTTAAACCTGAATTTATTTACAACCCATAACGAAATATGGAAAGGTCTAGACCGTGAAGGTATTTCCACCTTAGAAAGATGGAAAAGTGGGAAAAGGTGAAGAGAAAAGCTGAGTGGCACGCGCGTACAGAAAGGGGGGTTTGGGAAAGATGAGTACACCCTTCCCCCTCGAAGGTGTTACATTTCATATGCCCTGTGAGAACTCAGGTAATCTGGCTAATATACCACGTATTAGGGCATTTAGGGCATTTCCGTAGGTAGACAGGATCAAATCGGCTCAAGGTTTATCATTGGCCAATTTCTCCCTTCTCAAATAAGGAACATGTTTTTCCTTGTTAAGTACCTTAACCGAATTTCCTTCCTCCTCGGGCCGTGATCCAAATCAAGCCCGATAGCATCAAACTCAGTAAACTAAATTATAAGAGTCCAATTTACTTGGAATTGTGTCTAACCTGAAATCTATTTTATGACAACATAAAATTATTTATGGAAAATTATAAGCTCATAATAAAGTAAAACGCTCTAATCATATGTCAAAATTGGTCAAACTCAGAAATCGATTTCATGCAAAGTATTTGAAAGCTCATTAATTCTTATCATGCAACCCATTAGGTTCATGTATAAATAGTCTATTATCAAGATAAACATGTCAAAGCCACTTAAAAAACAACTATTGAGTGAGCATCTATTGAAAGTACGTGTTTCAAGATATTATATTGGGACCTTGGGAGTTAATTTGTACTTCTGATCCCAAATTATATTATGGCCTACATCCGTGACTGGATTTCCCACTTGGGTATATTGTATTTGCCCGTCCGCATATATTCTCCGTTGTTTTGGCCGGTCTTGTCCGTTTTCGACCCGGTTTTTCCTTGTACCAGCCGTCTAAACTGATTAAACGTTCACCTACTTTTCCCCGATATGTGTCACCCTTTGCGTGCTTGCTTTCCATGTCTTCACTTCCCAAATCAGAGTTTTAAAAAGCGTTTTTGTGTGTGTATGGAATTCCAGGCAGCCGCAAATCAACAATCAAAAGACCCAATGTCATGAGTTCAAGCCATCAAATTCCATTCATCCACCTTTTATATTGCATTTGAGGTAATTTTGGCTCAAATTTGTGAGTTAATGGTTTTGAATCCAGAGTAAGTGATCAATTGTGTTAAGTATGTTTCTGGTAAATGCCGGGGTATCATCTTCTTGTTTAAAATCGATTTGCGTGTGCTTGAAGTGATGATTGGGTTGTAAACCCCTGGCTGTTAAGAAAGCAGCAGGTATGCTGCTGTTCGTCCCGTCCGAGAGCGGCCGGGATCCGCATGATCGCGGGCCGCAATGGTTACTTGAGATGAGCAGGGCGGTTTGTCTTCCCGAGGCGACGGACCGAGCCAGATGGTCAGCGCGACCGACACGCGATGGCAGTGCGGCACGTGATGGGCTTAGGGTTTTGGGTCGGGTTTGGTGCGGTTTCTGTGAGTTTGTGTCGGGTACTTTATGGTTCTTCTTCGGAGTTTGGTTGAATTGTGTATAAGTTGTTGTGGTGAGATGTGATATTGAATTGCGTATTTGTGTTTTTTCAGGGTTTCTCGCCGTTGACAGGTGGTAGGAAAAGGGCAGGGAACCGAGACTTAGTGCTAGCTAGTCTGAGGCAGGTTAGTTGCTTCTGTTTTTGTTGGAGATTACTTGTAACGATTATTTACTGATACTTGCATGTCTTTTACTAGCTTTTTAGTGAAGATTATTATTGAGTTTCTTACCGAGTTTTTTATTGAGAACGTACTATCATGCACGTATTTATTGTGGTTATCTTGAGAACTGTGTTTTAAATCTGAGATTTGGGACACCTTGAGACTTGTTGGAGATACTAAACAGTACGGCTGGGCGGGGTTGGTCTCGCTCCCAATTCCCTTTTGAGCTCTTGACACGCTTTGTCCGGTCTAGGATTTGGGTACGTGGGATTTATCCACACGGAGTTGAGTTACCTTATTTTGGAGCTATCTTGTGGGATCTCATATACTTGTTCAGTAGAGAACGTTGTAACATATTTTTAGTTCGAGTTATTTATTTATTGAGCTTTATAATCGTGAGATTAACCCTTCATAGTCACCAGCTTCTGAGCTGAGCGTGTGTGTTGTTGTGTCGTGCCTGGCGTGACCAGGACTGCTAGAGGCAACTGCTTTGCACCAAAGTAGGTTACATTACTGTGATCGCCGTTGTTAGCTAGCCCCTTTCATAGAGGCTCGTGTCGGTTAGTTCATATTTTGGGGACTGTTTTACATGACTTCGGATAGGTTATAGTTTGATACACGAGATTTCCCGTTGACTGTTGTTGTGTGCAATTAATGCTTAAAATCTATCGGGTTTCTGATTGTATTGTATTTGGGCAATAGCGACGATATTATCATATTATCGTTCTGGCTGAATGTGCGAAATTATGTGGCATGGGATTAGTTTGGGTTTACAAGCGTGCGGTATCAGAGCCTAGGTTTCAGGATTAGTATTAGTGGTATGCTTAAGCTTAAACCCTTTTAGAGTCTAGATACCGTGGATTGTAACTCCGAAGTAGAGTAAGAGGTGATAAACGAGTTAGTGTGTAGAGTTTGTAGATTGAGTTCCAATTTTTGTTATTTCTTATTTGTGCAGGTTATTATGTGACCGTCAGCGGAAGCGGGCCCAGGGGGATGACCATAGGGATGATGCAGCTGTCGTACGGTCGACCTATATGCTGTGGGATAGGCAAAATCCTGAGACGAGGTTTTCCTCTGTTTCAGGGTGGCGGGAACCAAGGGTCGCATGTGCGTGTGCACTCCAACCAGAGGTGAGAGCAGAGTTCGGGGGCTGGTTGCTTAGCTTCTACTAGGCCATCCGATCCGAGGGTACCTTTAAGGACATTCATGGACGGGTCGCCTTCTGATGTCTTCGGTGGGAGTTGGTGGCCTCTAAGGCACTGGGATTGGTGTGAGAGAGGTTGAGGCCTGCATTTTCGTAACTGCCCATGTCGACTCGAGCCGATAGAGTGAGTTATACTAGCTGCCTACCTTCTGAAGGGAGAGCATTGGAATGGTGGGCTCAGTGTCATCGCGCTCAGGGAGTGTGATGAGGCTTATTTGATGTCTTGGGAGATTTTAGGAAATAGTTTGCAGCATCAGCTACTGTCCATTGGACACGAGGGAGAGTTGGAGCAGAGAGTTCATCCATCGGCAGCAGGGTATCCAGATTGCTAGGAGTATTCTGAAGCTTTACTGACAGAGCTGCAGTTGCGCCAACATCAGGTCAGCCACAGAGGGACAAGGTCCATTTGGTTTATTTGAGGTTTTGAGGCCGGGACAAGAGAGTTCGTGGGGATGTTGCGTGCCACCCACCATTTGTTCGGCCATGAGTAAGCCCGCCATCGAAGCGGGAGATTTAGAGACAGCGGGAGCAGGCCGACTCCCCAGGACAGCGCCGTGAGGGCATTGGGACCAGGGGCAGGAGTTCGGGGAGGCGAGTCGAGGTTTTAGAGGAGAGTCATCAGGGTGCTATTATGAGCAGCAGCGGACAGAGTTCAGGGGCCTAGACATGATCAGGGCCGGGGATGATGACAGTCGGGGGCTGGTCAGAGCCAGGGCGGGTCGGGGCGGTTCGAGGGCAGAGGGCGCTTAGGGGCGCGGCCATGCAGAGTCAGGGCAAGAGCAGAGTCAGAAGTCAGGGGACCGTTTGGCGGGGGATCTCGGGATCTCTTGGGGAGCCGAGTGAGAGTTCGACATCCGGTTTACGGTGGAGAGAGATTGGCGGCGGTGTGCATCACCGTCATGCAGGGCCGTGTTTGCCCCCGCCGAGCATCTCCCGTTGCTTTTATGATGTGGCTAGTTTGGTCACACTGGCCAGTCCTCATGTTCACTCTCCTCAGGAGTCTCTGGCTTCCGGTGCGGGAAGCCGGGTCATATGTCTCCGGATTGTACCGAACCCGGAGCAATATGATTTCCCGGGAGCCGGTTCGAGTGGGAGCTGGCGTCGTGCGGTCTCTTCCAGCACCTGGGAGGAGGACAACCGAGGGCTGTGCGAGTTTTCAGGCTATACTGAGGACGCCTGAGTCGCCTGATGTGTATTCTAGTCGTTCACCTTAATGGACTGCGTTGCCTTTATTATTTTATTTGATTCGGGATCTGGATCGATATGTATCTGACCTCCTTCTGTGATTGTTTTTCCTATCTTCATCCTGAGTTATTGTGCTTGTTATGTTGCGCGTTCGTTGATGGTATGTACGTATTGTGAGGCGTTATATTAGAGATTGTGGCATTAGAGAAGACTTCGATTTCCATAGACTT
>JAANYP010003096.1:0-17763 GCA_020465985.1 Centrapalus pauciflorus
TACACGTCAGTAACAATCACCAATAAGTACCCAAACATATGCAATTAAGTAATGCAATCTGTCACTCACAGCGGTCCTGAGCAATGCAAGTAATCAAGGAACATGCAACAACAGTTGTCCAGTTTCAGCAGTGTCTATCATACGTTCCTAGCATACAATTAATTAATCAAGGAACAAGCAGCTGATGTTTCCATAGACGTCGGTAACAATCACCAATAAGTACCTAAACATATGCAAGTAAGTAATGCAATCTGTCACTCACAGCGATCCTGAGCAATGCAAGTAATCAAGGAACATGCCGCAGCAGTTGCCAGTTCAGCAGTGTCTATCATACGTTCCTAACATACAATTAAGTAATCAAGGAACAAGGAGCAGCAGATGTTTCCATACAAGTCAGTAACAATCACCAATAAGTACCGAAACATATGCAAGTAAGTTATGCAATCTGTCACTCACAGTGGTCCTGAGCAATGCAAGTAATCAAGGAACATGCAGCAGCAGTTGTCCAATTTCAGCAGTGTCTATCATACGTTCCTAACATACAATTAAGTAATCAAGGAACAAGGAGCAGCATATGTTCCCATACAAGTCAATAACAATCACCAATAAGTACCGAAACATATGCAAGTGAGTTATGCAATCTGTCACTCACAGTGATCCTGAGCAATGCAAGTAATCAAGGAACATGCAGCAGCAGTTGCCCAGTTTCAGCAGTGTCTATCATACGTTCCTACCATATAATTAACTAATCAAGAAACAAGCAGCAGCAAATGTAACCATACAAGTCGGTAATGATCACCAATAAGTACCGAAACATATGCAAGTAAGTAATGCAGTCTGTCACTCACAGCGTTCCTGAGCAATGCAAGTAATCAAGGAACATGCAGCAGCAGTTTCCAGTTTCAGCAGTGTCAATCATACGTTCTTAACATACAATTAAGTAATCAAGGAACAAGGAGCAGCAGATGTTTCCATACAAGTCAGAAACAATCACCAAAAAGTACCGAAACATATGCAAGTATGTAATGCAATCTGTCACTCGCAGCGAGCCTGAGCAATGCAAGTAATCAAGGAACATGCATCAGCAGTTGTCCAGTTTCAGCAGTGTCTATCATACATTCCTAACATACAATTAAGTGATCAAGGAACAAGGAGCAGCAGATGTTTCCATACAAGTCAGCAACAATCACCAATAAGTACCAAAACATATGCAAGTAACTTATGCAATCTGTCACTCACAGCGGTCCTGAGCAATGCAAGTAATCAAGGAACATGCAGCAGCAATTGCTCAGTTTCAGCAGTGTCTATCATACGTTCCTAACATACAATTAAGTAATCAAGGAACAAGGAGCAGCAGATGTTTCCATACAAGTCGGTAACAATCACCAATAAGTACCGAAACAGATGCAAGTAAGTTATGCAATCTGTCACTCACAGTGGTCCTGAGCAATGCAAGTAATCATGGAACATGCAGCAGCAGTTGCCCAGTTTCAGCAGTGTCTATCATACGTTCCTACCATATAATTAAGTAATCAAGAAACAAGCAGCAGCAGATGTATCCATACAAGTCAGTAATGATCACCAATAAGTACCAAAACATATGCAAGTAAGTAATGCAATCTGTCACTCACAGCGGTCCTGAGGAATGCAAGTAATCAAGGAACATGCAGCAGCAGTTGTCCAATTTCAGCAGTGTCCATCATACGTTCCTAACATACAATTAAGTAATCAAGGAACAAGGAGCAGCAGATGTTCCCATACAAGTCAATAACAATCACCAATAAGTACCGAAACATATGC
Organism: Centrapalus pauciflorus; assembly: GCA_020465985.1. NCBI lineage: Eukaryota > Viridiplantae > Streptophyta > Magnoliopsida > Asterales > Asteraceae > Centrapalus > Centrapalus pauciflorus. Next base: position 1,801 of record JAANYP010003096.1, read on the forward strand.
AAGTGAGTTATGCAATCTGTCACTCACAGTGATCCTGAGCAATGCAAGTAATCAAGGAACATGCAGCAGCAGTTGCCCAGTTTCAGCAGTGTCTATCATACGTTCCTACCATATAATTAAGTAATCAAGAAACAAGCAGCAGCAAATGTAACCATACAAGTCGGTAATGATCACCAATAAGTACCGAAACATATGCAAGTAAGTAATGCAGTCTGTCACTCACAGCGATCCTAAGCAATGCAAGTAATCAAGGAACATGCATCAGCAGTTGTCAAGTTTCAGCAGTGTCTATCATACAATCCTAACATACAATTAAGTAATCTAGGAACAAGCAGCAACAGATGTTTCCATACAAGTTAGTAACAATCACCAATTTGTACTGAAACATATGCAAGTAAGTAATGCAATCTGTCACTCATAGGGGCACTGAGCAATGCAAGTAATCAAGGAACATGCAATAGCAGTTGTCCAGTTTCAGTAGTGTCTATCATACGTTCCTAACATACAATTAAGTAATCAAGAAACAAGCAGCAGCAGATGTTTCCAAACAAGTAAGTAATAATCACCAGTAAGTACCGAAACATATGCAAGAAAGTAATGCAATCTGTCACTCACGGCGGTCCTGATCAATGCAAGTAGTCAACGAACATGCTGCAGCAGTTGTCCAGTTTCACCAGTGTCTGTCATACGTTCCTAACATACAATCAAGTAATCGAAGATGAAGCAGCAACAAATGTTTCCAAACAAGTAAGTAACAATCACCAACAAGTACTGAAAACATATGTAAGTAATGCAATCTGTCCCTTAGAGCGGTCCTGAGCAATGCAAGTAATCAAGGAACATGCAACAGCAGTTGTCCAGTTTCAGCAATGTCTATCATACGTTCCTAACATACAATTAAGTAATCAAGGAACAAGGAGCAGCAGATGTTTCCATACAAGTCAGTAACAATCCCCAATAAGTACCGAAACACATGCAAGTAAGTAATGCAATCTGTCACTCACAGCGGTCGTGAGCAATGCCAGTAATCAAGGAACATGCAGCAGCAGTTGTCTAGTTTCAGTAGTGTCTATCATATGTTCCTAACATGCAATTAAGTAATCAAGAAACAAGCAGCAGCAGATGTTTCCATACAAGTCAGTAATATCACAAATAAGTACCGAAACATATGCAAGTAAGTAATGCAATCTGTCACTCACAGCGGTCCTGAGCAATGCTAGTAATCAAGGAACATGCATCAGTAGTTGTCCAGTTTCAGTAGTGTCTATCATACGTTCCTAACATACAATTAAGTAATCAAGGAACAAGCAACAACAGATGTTTCCATACAAGTCAGTAACAATCACTAATATGTACCGAAACATATGCAAGTAAGTAATGCAATCTGTCACTCAGAGCGGCCCTGAGCAATGCAAATAATCAAGGAACATGCAGCAGCAGTGGTCCAGTTTCAACAGTGTCTATTATACGTTCCTAACATACAATTAAATAATCAAGAAACAAGCAGAGGCAGATGTTTCCATACAAGTCGGTAAACAATCACCAATAAGTACCGAAACATATGCAAGTAAGTAATGCAATCTGTCACTCACAGCGGTCCTGAGCAATGCAAGTAATCAAGGAACATGCAGCAGCAGTTGTCCAGTTTCAGCAGTGTCTATCATACGTTCCTAACATACCAATTAAGTAATCAAGGAACTGGCAGCAGCAGATGTTTCCATACAAGTCAGTAACAATCACCAATATGTACCGAAACATTTGGAAGTAAGTAATGCAATCTGTCACTCGCAGCGGTCCTGAGCAATGCAAGTAATCAAGGAACATGCAGCAGCAGTTGTTCAGTTTCAGAAGTGTCTATCATACGTTCCTAACATATAATTAAGTAATCAAGAAACAAGCAGCAGCAGATGTTTCCATATAGGTCAGTATTAATCACCTGTAAGTACCGAAACATATGCAAGTACGTAATGCAATCTGTCACTCACAGCGGTCCTGAGCAATGCAAGTAATCAAGGAACATGCAGCAGCAGTTGTCCAGTTTCAGAAGTGTCTATCATACGTTCTTAACATACAATTAAGTAATCAAGGAACAAGGAGCAGCAGATGTTTCCATACAAGTCAAAAACAATCACCAATAAGTATCGAAACATATGTAAGTAAGTAATGCAATCAGTCACTCGCAACGGTCCTGAGCAATGCAAGTAATCAAGGAACATGCAGCAGCAGTTGTCCAGTTTCAGCAGTGTCTATCATACGTTCCTAACATATAATTAAGTAATCAAGAAACAAGCAGCAACAGATGTTTCCATACAAGTCAGTAACAATCACCAATATGTACCGAAACATATGTAAGTAAGTAATGCAATCAGTCACTCGCAACGGTCCTGAGCAATGCAAGTAATCAAGGAACATGCAGCAGCAGTTGTCCAGTTTCAGCAGTGTCTATCATACGTTCCTAACATATAATTAAGTAATCAAGAAACAAGCAGCAGCAGATGTTTCCATATAGGTCAGTATTAATCACCTGTAAGTACCGAAACATATGCAAGTACGTAATGCAATCTGTCACTCACAGCGGTCCTGAGCAATGCAAGTAATCAAGGAACATGCAGCAGCAGTTGTCCAGTTTCAGAAGTGTCTATCATACGTTCTTAACATACAATTAAGTAATCAAGGAACAAGGAGCAGCAGATGTTTCCATACAAGTCAAAAACAATCACCAATAAGTACCGAAACATATGTATGTAAGTAATGCAATCAGTCACTCGCAACGGTCCTGAGCAATGCAAGTAATCAAGGAACATGCAGCAGCAGTTGTCCAGTTTCAGCAGTGTCTATCATACGTTCCTAACATATAATTAAGTAATCAAGAAACAAGCAGCAACAGATGTTTCCATATAAGTCAGTAATAATCACCAGTAAGTACCTAAACATATGCAAGTAAGTAATGCAATTTGTCACTCACAGCGGTCCTGAGCAATGCAAGTAATCAAGGAACATGCTGTAGCAGTTGTCCAGTTTCAGCAGTGTCTATCAGACGTTCCTAAATTTCAATTAAGTAATCAATGAACAAGGAGCAGCAGATGATGCCATACAAGTCAAAAACAATCACTAATAAGTACCGAAACATATGCAAGTAAGTAATGCAATCTGTCACTCGCACCAGTCCTGAGCAATGCAAGTAATCAAGGAACGTGCAGCAGCACTGTTGTCCAGTTATAGCAGTGTCTATCATACGTTCCTAACATATATTTAAGTAATCAAGAAACACGCAGCAGCATATGTTTCCATATAAGTCACTAATAATCACTAGTAAGTACCGAAACATATGCAAGTAAGTAATGCAATCTGTCACTCACAGCGGTCGTGAGAAATGCAAGTAATCAAGGAACATGCAGCAACAGTTGTCCAGTTTCAGTAGTGTCTATCATAGGTTCCTAACACACAATTAAGTAATCAAGAAACAAGCAGCAGCAGATGTTTCCATACAAGTCAGTAATAATCACAAATAAGTATCGAAACATATCCAAGTAAGTAATGCAATCTGTCACTCACAGCGGTCTTGAGCAATACAAGTAATCAAGGAACATGCAACAGCAGTTGTCCAGTTTCAGCAATGTCTATCATACGTTCCTAACATACAATTAAGTAATCAGGAACAAGGAGCAGCAGATGTTTCCATACAAGTCAGTAACAATCACCAATAAGTATCGAAACACATGCAAGTAAGTAATGCAATCTGTCACTCACAGCGGTCGTGAGCAATGCCAGTAATCAAGGAACATGCAGCAGCAGTTGTCCAGTTTCAGTAGTGTCTATCATATGTTCCTAACATGCAATTAAGTAATCAATTAACAAGCAGCAGCAGATGTTTCCATACAAGTCAGTAATATCACAAATAAGTACCGATACATATGCAAGTAAGTAATGCAATCTGTCACTCACAGCGGTCCTGAGCAATGCTAGTAATCAAGGAACATGCATCAGTAGTTGTCCAGTTTCAGTAGTGTCTATCATACGTTCCTAACATACAATTAAGTAATCAAGGAACAAGCAACAACAGATGTTTCCATACAAGTCAGTAACAATCACCAATATGTACCGAAACATATGCAAGTAAGTAATGCAATCTGTCACTCAGAGCGGCCCTAAGCAATGCAAATAATCAAGGAACATGCAGCAGCAGTTGTCCAGTTTCAACAGTGTCTATTATACGTTCCTAACATACAATTAAATAATCAAGAAACAAGCAGAGGCAGATGTTTCCATACAAGTCGGTAAACAATCACCAATAAGTATCGAAACATATGCAAGTAAGTAATGCAATCTGTCACTCACAGCGGTCCTGAGCAATGCAAGTAATCAAGGAACATGCAGCAGCAGTTGTCCAGTTTCAGCAGTGTCTATCATACGTTCCTAACATACCAATTAAGTAATCAAGGAACTGGCAGCAGCAGATGTTTCCATACAAGTCAGTAACAATCACCAATATGTACCGAAACGTATGGAAGTAAGTAATGCAATCTGTCACTCGCAGCGGTCCGGAGCAATGCAAGTAATCAAGGAACATGCAGCAGCAGTTGTCCAGTTTCAGCAGTGTCTATCATACGTTCCTAACATATAATTAAGTAATCAAGAAACAAGCAGCAGCAGATGTTTCCATATAGGTCAGTATTAATCACCTGTAAGTACCGAAACATATGCAAGTACGTAATGCAATCTGTCACTCACAGCGGTCCTGAGCAATGCAAGTAATCAAGGAACATGCAGCAGCAGTTGTCCAGTTTCAGAAGTGTCTATCATACGTTCTTAACATACAATTAAGTAATCAAGGAACAAGGAGCAGCAGATGTTTCCATACAAGTCAAAAAACAATCACCAATAAGTACCGTAACATATGCAAGTAAGTAATGCAATCTATCACTCGCAACGGTCCTGAGCAATGCAAGTAATCAAGGAACATGCAGCAGCAGTTGTCCAGTTTCAGCAGTGTCTATCATACGTTCCTAACATATAATTAAGTAATCAAGAAACAAGCAGCAACAGATGTTTCCATATAAGTCAGTAATAATCACCAGAATGTACCTAAACATATGCAAGTAAGTAATGCAATCTGTCACTCACAGCGGTCCTGAGCAATGCAAGTAATCAAGGAACATGCTGCAGCACTTGTCCAGTTTCAGCAGTGTCTATCAGACGTTCCTAAATTTCAATTAAGTAATCAAGGAACAAGGAGCAGCATATGTTTCCATACAAGTCAGTAACGATCACCAATATGTACCGAAACATATGCAAGTAAGTAATGCAATCTATCACTCACAGCGGTCCTGAGCAATGCAGGTAATCAAGGAACATGCAGCAGCAGTTTTCCAGTTTCAACAGTGTCTATCATACGTTCCTAACATACAATTAAGTAATCAAGGAACAGGCAGCAACAGATGATGCCATACAAGTCAGAAACAATCACTAATAAGTACCGAAACATATGCAAGTAAGTAATGCAATCTGTCACTCGCACCGGTCCTGAGCAATGCAAGTAATCAAGGAACGTGCAGCAACACTGTTGTCCAGTTTCAGCAGTGTCTATCATACGTTCCTAACATATATTTTAAGTAATCAAGAAACAAGCAGCAGCATATGTTACCATATAAGTCACTAATAATCACTAGTAAGTACCGAAACATATGCAAGTAAGTAATGCAATCTGTCACTCACAGCGGTCGTGAGCAATGCAAGTAATCAAGGAACATGCAGCAGCAGTTGTCCAGTTTCAGTAGTGTCTATCATAGGTTCCTAACATACAATTAAGTAATCAAGAAACAAGCAGCAGCAGATGTTTCCATACAAGTCAGTAATAATCACAAATAAGTATCGAAACATATGCAAATAAGTAATGCAATCTGTCACTCACAGCTGTCTTGAGCAATACAAGTAATCAAGGAACATGCAACAGCAGTTGTCCAGTTTCAGCAATGTCTATCATATGTTCCTAACATACAATTAAGTAATCAAGGAACAAGGAGCAGCAGATGTTTCCATACAAGTCAGTAACAATCACCAATAAGTACCGAAACACATGCAAGTAAGTAATGCAATCTGTCACTCACAGCGGTCGTGAGCAATGCCAGTAATCAAGGAACATGCAGCAGCAGTTGTCCAGTTTCAGTAGTGTCTATCATATGTTCCTAACATGAAATTAAGTAATCAAGAAACAAGCAGCAACAGATGTTTCCATACAAGTCAGTAATATCACAAATAAGTACCGATACATATGCAAGTAAGTAATGCAATCTGTCACTCACAACGGTCCTGAGCAATGCTAGTAATCAAGGAACATGCATCAGTAGTTGTCTAGTTTCAGTAGTGTCTATCATACGTTCCTAACATACAATTAAGTAATCAAGGAACAAGCAACAACAGATGTTTCCATACAAGTCAGTAACAATCACCAATATGTACCGAAACATATGCAAGTAAGTAATGCAATCTGTCACTCAGAGAGGCCCTGAGCAATTCAAATAAAAAAGGAACATGCAGCAGCAGGTGTCCAGTTTCAACAGTGTCTATTATACGTTCCTAACATACAACTAAATAATCAAGAAACAAGCAGAGGCAGATGTTTCCATACAAGTCGGTAAACAATCACCAATAAGTACCGAAACATATGCAAGTAAGTAATGCAATCTGTCACTCACAGCGGTCCTGAGCAATGCAAGTAATCAAGGAACATGCAGCAGCAGTTGTCCAGTTTCAGCAGTGTCTATCATACGTTCCTAACATACCAATTAAGTAATCAAGGAACTGGTAGCAGCAGATGTTTCCATACAAGTCAGTAACAATCACCAATATGTACCGAAACATATGGAAGTAAGAAATGCAATCTGTCACTCGCAGCGGTCCTGAGCAATGCAAGTAATCAAGGAACATGCAGCAGCAGTTGTCCAGTTTCAGCAGTGTCTATCACACGTTCCTAACATATAATTAAGTAATCAAGAAACAAGCAGCAACAGATGTTTCCATATAGGTCAGTATTAATCACCTGTAAGTACCGAAACATATGCAAGTACGTAATGCAATCTGTCACTCACAGCGGTCCTGAGCAATGCAAGTAATCAAGGAACATGCAGCAGCAGTTGTCCAGTTTCAGAAGTGTCTATCATACGTTCTTAACATACAATTAAGTAATCAAGGAACAAGGAGCAACAGATGTTTCCATACAAGTCAAAAACAATCACCAATAAGTACCGTAACATATGCAAGTAAGTAATGCAATCTGTCACTCGCAACGGTCCTGAGCAATGCAAGTAATCAAGGAACATGCAGCAGCAGTTGTCCAGTTTCAGCAGTGTCTATCATACGTTCCTAACATATAATTAAGTGATCAAGAAACAAGCAGCAACAGATGTTTCCATATAAGTCAGTAATAATCACCAGTAAGTACCTAAACATATGCAAGTAAGTAATGCAATCTGTCACTCACAACGGTCCTGAGCAATGCAAGTAATCAAGGAACATGCTGCAGCACTTGTCCAGTTTCAGCAGTGTCTATCAGACGTTCCTAAATTTCAATTAAGTAATCAAGGAACAAGGAGCAGCATATGTTTCCATACAAGTCAGTAACAATCACCAATAAGTACCAAAACATATGCAAGTAAGTAATGCAATCTGTCACTCACAGCGGTCCTGAGCAATGCAAGTAATCAAGGAACATGCAGCAGCAGTTGTCCAGTTTCAACAGTGTCTATCATACGTTCCTAACATACAATTAAGTAATCAAGGAACAGGCAGCAGCAGATTATGCCATTCAAGTCAGAAACAATCACTAATAAGTACCGAAACATATGCAAGTAAGTAATGCAATCTGTCACTCGCACCGGTCCTGAGCAATGCAAGTAATCAAGGAACGTGCAGCAGCACTGTTGTCCAGTTTCAGCAGTGTCTATCATACGTTCCTAACATATATTTAAGTAATCAAGAAACAAGCAGCAGCATATGTTTCCATATAAGTCACTAATATCACTAGTAAGTACCGAAACATATGCAAGTAAGTAATGCAATCTGTCACTCACAGCGGTCGTGAGCAATGCAAGTAATAAAGGAACATGCAGCAGTTGTCCAGTTTCAGTAGTGTCAATCATAGGTTCCTAACATACAATTAAGTAATCAAGAAACAAGCAGCAGCAGATGTTTCCATACAAGTCAGTAATAATCACAAATAAGTATCGAAACATATGCAAGTAAGTAATGCAATATGTCACTCACAGCGGTCTTGAGCAATACTAGTAATCAAGGAACATGCATCAGTAGTTGTCCAGTTTCAGCAGTGTCTATCATACGTTCCTAACATACCAATTAAGTAATCAAGGAACTGGTAGCAGCAGATGTTTCCATACAAGTCAGTAACAATCACCAATATGTACCGAAACATATGGAAGTAAGTAATGCAATCTGTCACTCGCAGCGGTCCTGAGCAATGCAAGTAATCAAGGAACATGCAGCAGCAGTTGTCCAGTTTCAGCAGTGTCTATCATACGTTCCTAACATATAATTAAGTAATCAAGAAACAAGCAGCAACAGATGTTTCCATATAGGTCAGTATTAATCACCTGTAAGTACCGAAACATATGCAAGTACGTAATGCAATCTGTCATTCACAGCGGTCCTGAGCAATGCAAGTAATCAAGGAACATGCAGCAGCAGTTGTCCAGTTTCAGAAGTGTCTATCATACGTTCTTAACATACAATTAAGTAATCAAGGAACAAGGAGAAACAGATGTTTCCATACAAGTCAAAAACAATCACCAATAAGTACCGTAACATATGCAAGTAAGTAATGCAATCTGTCACTCGCAACGGTCCTGAGCAATGCAAGTAATCAAGGAACATGCAGCAGAAGTTGTCCAGTTTCAGCAGTGTCTATCATACGTTCCTATCATATAATTAAGTGATCAAGAAACAAGCAGCAACAGATGTTTCCATATAAGTCAGTAATAATCACCAGTAAGTACCTAAACATATGCAAGTAAGTAATGCAATTTGTCACTCACAACGGTCCTGAGCAATGCAAGTAATCAAGGAACATGCTGCAGCACTTGTCCAGTTTCAGCAGTGTCTATCAGACGTTCCTAAATTTCAATTAAGTAATCAAGGAACAAGGAGCAGCATATGTTTCCATACAAGTCAGTAACAATCACCAATAAGTACCGAAACATATGCAAGTAAGTAATGCAATCTGTCACTCACAGCGGTCCTGAGTAATGCAAGTAATCAAGGAACATGCAGCAGCAGTTGTCCAGTTTCAACAGTGTCTATCATACGTTCCTAACATACAATTAAGTAATCAAGGAACAGGCAGCAGCAGATTATGCCATTCAAGTCAGAAACAATCACTAATAAGTACCGAACACATATGCAAGCTTAAGTTAATTGCACATCTGTCACTCGCAACGGGTCCTGAGCAATGCAAGTAATGCAGGAACGTGCAGCAGCACTGTTTGTCCAGTTTTCAGCAGTGTCTATCTACGTTCCTAACAATAGTAAGTTTAAGATGCAAGAAACAGCAGCAGCCATGATGTTCCCAAATATAAGCACTAATATCACTAGTAAGTTACCGGAAACATATGCAAAGTAAGTAATGCATCTGTCACTCACAGCGGTCCGGTCGGAGCATGCAAGCAATAAAGGAACATTGCAAGCAGTTGTCCAGTTTTCAGTAGTGGTTCATTCATAGGTTCCTAACATACAATTAAGTAAATCAAGATAACAAGCAGCAGCAGAATGTTTTCCATACAAGTACCAGTAATAATCACAAAATAAGTAATCGAAACATATGCAAGTAAGCTATGCAATATGTCACTCACAGCGGTCTTGAGCTACTGTATCAAGGGAAACGTCATCAGTAGTTTGTCCAGTTTCAGCAAGTGTCTACTCAATAAGGAACGTTCCTAACATACCATTAAGTAATTCAAGGAACTTGGGTAACAGCAGATGTTTTCCATACAAGTCAGTAACAATCACCAATAGGTACCGAAACATATGCAAGAAAGTAATGCAATCGGTCACTCACAGCGGTCGTGAGCAATGCAAGTAATCAAGGAACATGCAGCAGCAGTTGTCCAGTTTCAGCAGTGTCTATCATACGTTCCTAACATATAATTAAGTAATCAAGAAACAAGCAGCAACAGATGTTTCCATATAGGTCAGTATTAATCACCTGTAAGTACCGAAACATATGCAAGTACGTAATGCAATCTGTCATTCACAGCGGTCCTGAGCAATGCAAGTAATCAAGGAACATGCAGCAGCAGTTGTCCAGTTTCAGAAGTGTCTATCATACGTTCTTAACATACAATTAAGTAATCAAGGAACAAGGAGAAACAGATGTTTCCATACAAGTCAAAAACAATCACCAATAAGTACCGTAACATATGCAAGTAAGTAATGCAATCTGTCACTCGCAACGGTCCTGAGCAATGCAAGTAATCAAGGAACATGCAGCAGAAGTTGTCCAGTTTCAGCAGTGTCTATCATACGTTCCTATCATATAATTAAGTGATCAAGAAACAAGCAGCAACAGATGTTTCCATATAAGTCAGTAATAATCACCAGTAAGTACCTAAACATATGCAAGTAAGTAGTGCAATCTGTCACTCACAACGGTCCTGAGCAATGCAAGTAATCAAGGAACATGCTGCAGCACTTGTCCAGTTTCAGCAGTGTCTATCAGACGTTCCTAAATTTCAATTAAGTAATCAAGGAACAAGGAGCAGCATATGTTTCCATACAAGTCAGTAACAATCACCAATAAGTACCGAAACATATGCAAGTAAGTAATGCAATCTGTCACTCACAGCGGTCCTGAGCAATGCAAGTAATCAAGGAACATGCAGCAGCAGTTGTCCAGTTTCAACAGTGTCTATCATACGTTCCTAACATACAATTAAGTAATCAAGGAACAGGCAGCAGTAGATGATGCCATTCAAGTAAGAAACAATCACTAATAAGTACCGAAACATATGCAAGTAAGTAATGCAATATGTCACTCGCACCGGTCCTGAGAAATGCAAGTAATCAAGGAACGTGCAGCAGCACTGTTGTCCAGTTTCAGCAGTGTCTATCATACGTTCCTAACATATATTTAAGTAATCAAGAAACAAGCAGCAGCATATGTTTCCATATAAGTCACTAATAATCACTAGTAAGTACCGAAACATATGCAAGTAAGTAATGCAATCTGTCACTCACAGCGGTCGTGAGCAATGCAAGTAATCAAGGAACATGCAGCAGTTGTCCAGTTTTAGTAGTGTCTATCATAGGTTCCTAACATACAATTAAGTAATAAAGAAACAAGCAGCAGCAGATGTTTCCATACAAGTCAGTAATAATCACAAATAAGTATCGAAACATATGCAAGTAAGTAATGCAATCTGTCACTCACAGCGGTCTTGAGCAATACTAGTAATCAAGGAACATGCATCAGTAGTTGTCCAGTTTCAGCAGTGTCTATCATATGTTCCTAACGTACAATTAAGTAATCAAGGAACAAGCCACAGCAGATGTTTCCATACACGTCAGTAACAATCACCAATATGTACCGAAACATATGCAAGTAAGTAATGCAATCTGTCACTCAGAGCGGTCCTGAGAAATGCAAGTAATCAAGGAACATGCAGCAGCAGTTGTCCAGTTTCAACAGTGTCTATTATACGTTCCTAACATACAATTAAGTAATCAAGGAACAAGCAGAGGCAGATGTTTCCATACAAGTCGGTAAACAATCACCAATAAGTAACGAAACATATGCAAGTAAGTAATGCAATCTGTCACTCACAGCGGTCCTGAGCAATGCAAGTAATCAAGGAACATGCAGCAGCAGTTGTCCAGTTTCAGCAGTGTCTATCATACGTTCCTAACATACCAATTAAGTAATCAAGGAACTGGCAGCAGCAGATGTTTCCATACAAGTCAGTAACAATCACCAATATGTACCGAAACATATGCAAGTAAGTAATGCAATCTGTCACTCGCAGCGGTCCTGAGCAATGCAAGCAATCAAGGAACATGCAGCAGCAGTTGTCCAGTTTCAGCAGTGTCTATCATACGTTCCTAACATATAATTAAGTAATCAAGAAACAAGCAGCAGCAGATGTTTCCATACAAGTCAGAAATAATCACCAATAAGTACCGAAACATATGCAAGTAAGTAATGCAATCTGTCACTCGCAACGGTCCTGAGCAATGCAAGTAATCAAGGAACATGCAGCAGCAGTTGTCCAGTTTCAGCAGTGTCTATCATACGTTCCTAATATACCAATTAAGTAATCAAGGAACTGGTAGCAGCAGATGTTTCCATACAAGTCAGTAACAATCACCAATATGTACCGAAACATATGGAAGTAAGTAATGCAATCTGTCACTCGCAGCGGTCCTGAGCAATGCAAGTAATCAAGGAACATGCAGCAGCAGTTGTCCAGTTTCAGCAGTGTCTATCATACGTTCCTAACATATAATTAAGTAATCAAGAAACAAGCAGCAGCAGATGTTTCCATACAAGTCAGAAATAATCACCAATAAGTACCGAAACATATGCAAGTAAGTAATGCAATCTGTCACTCGCAGCGGTCTTGAGCAATGCAAGTAATCAAGGAACATGCTGCAGCAGTTGTCCAGTTTCAGCAGTGTCTATCATACGTTCCTAACATATAATTAAGTAATCAAGAAACAAGCAGCAGCAGATGTTTCCATATAAGTCAGTAATAATCACCAGTAAGTACCAAAACATATGCAAGTAAGTAATGCAATCTGTCACTCACAGCGGTCCTGAGCAATGCAAGTAATCAAGGAACATGCTGCAGCAGTTGTCCAGTTTCAACAATGTCTATCATACGTTCCTAATATACCAATTAAGTAATCAAGGAACTGGTAGCAGCAGATGTTTCCATACAAGTCAGTAACAATCACCAATATGTACCGAAACATATGGAAGTAAGTAATGCAATCTGTCACTCGCAGCGGTCCTGAGCAATGCAAGTAATCAAGGAACATGCAGCAGCAGTTGTCCAGTTTCAGCAGTGTCTATCATACGTTCCTATATAATTAAGTAATCAAGAAACAAGCAGCAACAGATGTTTCCATATAGGTCAGTATTAATCACCTGTAAGTACCGAAACATATGCAAGTACGTAATGCAATCTGTCACTCACAGCGGTCCTGAGCAATGCAAGTAATCAAGGAACATGCAGCAGCAGTTGTCCAGTTTCAGAAGTGTCTATCATACGTTCTTAACATACAATTAAGTAATCAAGGAACAAGGAGCAGCAGATGTTTCCATACAAGTCAAAAACAATGACCAATAAGTACCGTAACATGTGGAAGTAAGTAATGCAATCTGTCACTCGCAGCGGTCCTGAGCAATGCAAGTAATCAAGGAACATGCAGCAGCAGTTGTCCAGTTTCAGCAGTGTCTATCATACGTTCCCATATAATTAAGTAATCAAGAAACAAGCAGCAACAGATGTTTCCATATAAGTCAGTATTAATCACCTGTAAGTACCGAAACATATGCAAGTACGTAATGCAATCTGTCACTCACAGCGGTCCTGAGCAATGCAAGTAATCAAGGAACATGCAGCAGCAGTTGTCCAGTTTCAGCAGTGTCTATCATACGTTCCTAACATATAATTAAGTAATCAAGAAACAAGCAGCAGCAGATGTTTCCATATAAGTCAGTAATAATCACCAGTAAGTACCAAAACATATGCAAGTAAGTAATGCAATCTGTCACTCACAGCGGTCCTGAGCAATGCAAGTAATCAAGGAACATGCTGCAGCAGTTGTCCAGTTTCAACAATGTCTATCATACGTTCCTAATATACCAATTAAGTAATCAAGGAACTGGTAGCAGCAGATGTTTCCATACAAGTCAGTAACAATCACCAATATGTACCGAAACATATGGAAGTAAGTAATGCAATCTGTCACTCGCAGCGGTCCTGAGCAATGCAAGTAATCAAGGAACATGCAGCAGCAGTTGTCCAGTTTCAGCAGTGTCTATCATACGTTCCTATATAATTAAGTAATCAAGAAACAAGCAGCAACAGATGTTTCCATATAGGTCAGTATTAATCACCTGTAAGTACCGAAACATATGCAAGTACGTAATGCAATCTGTCACTCACAGCGGTCCTGAGCAATGCAAGTAATCAAGGAACATGCAGCAGCAGTTGTCCAGTTTCAGAAGTGTCTATCATACGTTCTTAACATACAATTAAGTAATCAAGGAACAAGGAGCAGCAGATGTTTCCATACAAGTCAAAAACAATCACCAATAAGTACCGTAACATGTGCAAGTAAGTAATGCAATCTGTCACTCGCAACGGTCCTGAGCAATGCAAGTAATCAAGGAACATGCAGCAGCAGTTGTCCAGTTTCAGAAGTGTCTATCATACGTTCCTAACATATAATTAAGTGATCAAGAAACAAGCAGCAACAGATGTTTCCATATAAGTCAGTAATAATCACCAGTAAGTACCTAAACATATGCAAGTAAGTAATGCAATCTGTCACTCACAGCGGTCCTGAGCAATGCACGTAATCAAGGAACATGCTGCAGCACTTGTCCAGTTTCAGCAGTGTCTATCAGACGTTCCTAAATTTCAATTAAGTAATCAAGGAACAAGGAGCAACATATGTTTCCATACAAGTCAGTAACAATCACCAATAAGTACTGAAACATATGCAAGTAAGTAATGCAATCTGTCACTCACAGCGGTCCTGAGCAATGCAAGTAATCAAGGAACATGCAGCAGCAGTTGTCCAGTTTCAACAGTGTCTATCATACGTTCCTAACATACAATTAAGTAATCAAGGAACATGCAGCAGCAGATGATGCCATACAAGTCAGAAACAATCACTAATAAGTACCGAAACATATGCAAGTAAGTAATGCAATCTGTCACTCGCACCGGTCCTGAGCAATGCAAGTAATCAAGGAACGTGCAGCAGCACTGTTGTCCAGTTTCAGCAGTGTCTATCATACGTTCCTAACATATATTTAAGTAATCAAGAAACAAGCAGCAACATATGTTTCCATATAAGTCACTAATAATCACTAGTAAGTACCGAAACATATGCAAGTAAGTAATGCAATCTGTCACTCACAGCGGTCGTGAGCAATGCAAGTAATCAAGGAACATGCAGCAGTTGTCCAGTTTCAGTAGTGTCTATCATAGGTTCTTAACATACAATTAAGTAATCAAGAAACAAGCAGCAGCAGATGTTTCCATACAAGTCAGTAATAATCACAAATAAGTATCGAAACATATGCAAGTAAGTAATGCAATCTGTCACTCACAGCGGTCTTGAGCAATACTAGTAATCAAGGAACATGCATCAGTAGTTGTCCAGTTTCAGCATTGTCTATCATATGTTGCTAACGTACAATTAAGTAATCAAGGAACAAGCAACAGCAGATGTTTCCATACACGTCAGTAACAATCACCAATATGTACCGAAACATATGCAAGTAAGAATTGCAATCTGTCACTAAGAGCGGTCCAGAGAAATGCAAGTAAGCAAGGAACATGCATCAGCAGTTGTCCAGTTTCAACAGTGTCTATTATACGTTCCTAACATACAATTAAGTAATCAAGGAACAAGCAGAGGCAGATGTTTTCATACAAGTCGGTAAACAATCACCAATAAGTACCGAAACATATGCAAGTAAGTAATGCAATCTGTCACTCACAGCGGTCCTGAGCAATGCAAGTAATCAAGGAACATGCAACAGCAGTTGTCCAGTTTCAGCAGTGTCTATCATACGTTCCTAACATACCAATTAAGTAATCAAGGAACTGGCAGCAGCAGATGTTTCCATACAAGTCAGTAACAATCACCAATATGTACCGAAACATATGCAAGTAAGTAATGCAATCTGTCACTCGCAGCGGTCCTGAGCAATGCAAG
>JAANYP010003096.1:22771-35825 GCA_020465985.1 Centrapalus pauciflorus
TGTAAATAAGTCATGCAATTTTCCACATATCGTCCCACGTCCTTCGTCATTCCTGGCCACCAATATTCCGTCCTCAAGTCTTGATACATTTTAGTAGAACCAGGGTGTATCGAGAATTTTGACATATGAGCCTCCGACAGAATTTGATCACGAATACCTCCTAATCTAGGGACCCATATTCTATTCATGAACCGTCTAAGACCACGATTATCAAGGGTCAGCTTGGTCACATAAGTAACCATACGTTCAGATTTCAAGCTCTCATCCCGAATGGCTTCGGTTTGAGCGGCAATAATCGACTCAGGCAAGGCAGACTCCAAAACAACAGAAGTCAAAGCATAACATCGGGTATAATGGTCTTGTCCGGTTTTGCGGCTTAGGGCATCTGCTACAATATTTACTATACCTGGATGGTAAAGGATCTCGCATTTGGAGAATTTTGCGTAGAGTCGCTCTTTTCGTAGTAATTCTAGCAATTCTCGTAAGAACTTCGCACGGTCAGATTCAGACTTAGAGTAAATCAAAATGTCATCAATAAAGACTATCACTGATTTGTCCAGCATTGGCCTACATACTCTATTCATAAAGTCCATAATTGCGGCCGGGGCATTTGTGAGACCAAACGGCATTACTAGGAATTCAAAATGGCCATATCGAGTACGAAATGCAGTCTTCGGTACGTCAGACTCAAATACTTTGAGCTGATGATATCCAGATCGGAGATCAATCTTTGAAAAATAACTAGCCCCTTGCAGTTGATCAAACAAGTCATCAATTCTAGGCAGAGGGTATCGGTTCTTAATAGTTACCTTATTTAACTCCCGATAATCGATACACATGCGAAAGGTACCATCCTTCTTCATAACAAAAAGAACCGTAGCACCCCAAGGAGAAGTACTCGGACGAATAAACCCTTTTTCCAATAATTCCTGCAACTGACTCATCATTTCCTTCATTTCATTCGGAGCAAGTCGGTAAGGGGCTTTTGCGATAGGAGCAGCACCCGGTACAAGGTCAATATGGAATTTGATTTGACGATCTGGTGGCAAACCAGAGATGTCATCCGGGAATACGTCAGGGAAATCTCGAACTACAGGTACATCAGACACGGTATTTTTAACTTCTTTAGCATCTATGGCATAGGCTAAATAGGCGGAACAACCTTTGGTTAGGCACTTTCGGGCTTTCATTACAGAGATGAGACCTAAATTTCGGGTCTTTCTATCGCCATAAACATAACGTTCACTTCCTTTGGGGGTTCTAATTCTAATTATCCTTTTAGCACAAAGGATTTCAGCATTATTCGTCATAAGCCAGTCCATTCCTATAATAACATCGAATTCTCTAATCCACATCGGTATCAGGTTAACGTCCGAGGAGAGGTCATCAATCACTAGCTTACAGGAACGAAAGACTCTATTCACAGTCACAAAATTCGAGCTAGCAGTTTCTATGTCTAAGGGTGCAGGTAACATCACAGGGGCAAAATCAAACTGTTTAGCAAACTTTTCAGACACATACGACAGATTAGAGCCAGAGTCAAATAAGATTAAGGCAGGCATATCATTAACAAGAAATGTACCCGTGACGACGTCAGCAGTTTCCTTTGCCTCTTCGGCTGTCATCTGGAAAGATCTTGGCTGATTCCTCGGGGCAGAAGAACCCTTGACTGATTGCTGAGGTGAAGATGCAGGTGGAGGAACAAATCGAGGTCGGGCTCAGTCTTTAGCATGGTGCCCCAACGTAATACAGTTTCGGCAAGCCTTACTGCGCTTGGGACATTCCGATCGGACGTGACCATTCTGACTACAGCAGTAGCATCTTACGAACACAGGATCACATTTTCCTCCATGAATCTGCTTGCAGCGAGGACTAGCAGACCTTGGCGTAGCGGTCACAGCATAAGATTTAGCCTTCTTAAAAGACTGCTTATCTCCTTGTCTTGAACTTTCACTCTCCTTTTCCGATTTCTCAGATTTTTCTTTCTTGCTAGACTTGGCAATAAAAAGAGTCGCTCGCTCCGGATAGATTTCAAGTTCCCCTACCTTAGCAACTTCAACTACTTCCGTATCACTTCTCGGTCTGCCAGAATTCACAAAAAGATCCCTTCGTCGTCCCTCAGAGGGCTCATGCCTAAGTTTCCTTTTTCGATCCTTCTTGGGCTTTGCTAACATCTCTTCTCTATACTTCAATTCTAACTCCCGTAACTTAAGTTCTCGCAACCTAAGTTCTTCTTCACGGCGCTTAAAGTCAATTTCACGCTGGATTTCTTCGTCAGTTTGCACAACCGCTTTACCCTTAGTCAGCAAGTCCTTAATTTCCTTAAATCGGTCCTCAACCGACATATCAGTCTGCAGTCGATTCCTATCCATCATAAGCTGTATTTGCCTACGATTATCCTCATTCAGCTTGTGAATGAGATCAAATAAATGAGCCTGCTGGGGAGGCACAGGCGTAGCAGTACTGCTTGAGTCATTAGCAGTATTTTCAGGGTCAGTGCCTAAGTCCTCTACATGAACAGATTCTTTGTGTTGATCAGCTGCAGCATCAGCAGCTTTACCAACAGTCGAGGTACCAGCAACATTTGGATTCTTATTAGCCATTGGCTGAAAATATATAAAAGAAATAACTATTATTTCCTAATTCAAATAAGCACGATTCGAGTCATAATTCCTACGTCAGATAATCACATTTAAATTCATAGATATGAAGGCAGTCAGTCAGGCTGGCACAAAGTCAAGTCAAAGTCAAGCAGTCAATCCCTCCCCCATCCTATCAGTCATCATTTGCCTATCTTAGGTCAAGTTGTGTGGGTAGTCCTTTACTAATTAGGTTACCCTAGGCCTCGGTGACTTGTTCGGGAATTCAGAGTCACATAGTCCATACCATACCAGTAGTTTAAGTATCGGGTGGCCAATCCGATGATTAAACTGCTGCTCTGATACCAACTTTGTAACATCCAATTACCACAAACAGTACACGTCATAATATTTCATTTCATAAATAATACTAATTGTTTGATACCACAGGTCCATCAGCCTGAATACTTAAATTACAACAATAAGTTTAAGATCAAATGGTGGTCTAATCTAGCTTCTAAATCTTCAATCAGAGTGCGGAAGACTGAACAAGCTACCCGAGACCGCATCATCTTTTCAAAATAGGCGTCAGCAAAAGTCCAAAAGTCTGCTATTCATCAAATGTCCAGAATCACTTAGCCTGGGACGAACTACCTGCTATGATCTTGCCTTTATCAGCTTTTCCTGAAAAAGAGTTGTCATGACAGAGTAAGCTAACAATGCTTAGTGAGTTAACAGAGTTCCATTAGTTACCACACACATAACATACTATCAGTTCCTGTCGGCAATACGTCAGAGACGGCAAAAAGGTTGGGAGACAACCCAGTTTGTATTCCCCTGTGTAAGGCCGAAGCCCTACGGGAATTGTATGGAAACAAGTCAAATAGGAAAGGAATCTGCAGAATTCCCTCCTGTGAATGGAGATCTCACATTCGGTCCTGTCGGATAATGCAGTATGCAGCGGCAAGTATATAAACAGTCAAGTAAGCAGTAAGCATGATACGTATTACATAAATGTAAAAGTGAACATGCAATCAAGGCAATTCAAGTGTCTAGCTTCAGTAATGTCAAAAGTACGTTTCTATGATACAATATAGTATTAAAGAAACATACAGCAAAAATCGGAAGTTTCCATACAGTCAATACATTCACCAATAAGTATCGAAATATATGCAAGTAATTAATGAAATCTGTCACTCACAGTGGTCCGTAGTCAGATAATGCTTAACGAATTAAGCGGTTCAGTTTACTCTGTCAAATCGACGGGTTCCTGCATTTCAGTTTCAAGTCTGGCATATTAATGTCAAGTCTGTAACATGATCTATCCATATAACCCTAGTTATATAATTAGGTTATTGTCAATTCTGGCTGTCGAGTCTGAGGTAGTTCCTATCGTCCCAAGGTGAGTCTATTTTATCAGATTAATACGATCCATCTAATTACAGATGTATATATGGCCTTGAAACAAAGCCAAACGTATTACTTAGCAAGGTGAAACAGGACATACACATTCTAAGGGTTCGTACAGAGTCTGATAATTTATTTGTGCATAAAATAGTTATGCATCTTGAAACTTATGATTTTTATCATAATTAAACGATACTTTCAATTTCATTAGGTTATTTAATAACTTAATCTGATTTAGGAATTCGACTTTGGCTAGGAACAAACACAGATTCGAATTAAGGAAGCTAGATTCGAAACATACCTAATTCGAATCTATAGATTCGAAACACACACATAGAATCGAAGGCATACATAGTTCCAAGCATACATTCGAGATGAGCTAGACAGATTCGATATTAAGCCTATTCGAATCTAGTTAATAGATTCGAACTCATACATATTCGAGACTAAGGAATCATATTCGAAGCAACCATTTTCGATTCTAGGAGTTAGATTCGAAGCACATCTCGAATCTAGGGGGGTTAGATTCGAATTCAACTAATTTCGAGTCTAATCATGGATTTTCGAATCTGTTCTACATGTTCAACGATTTTCCAGGTTTCATCAACTAAATATGAACATATATAAGGGAAAAATAGTCCACTAACCTTCGTCCAAGATATATCCTTCGACAATTGATGATTTCCAAGCAAAAACAAGTCCTAAACGAGAGCAAATCAGCTTCAAATGAAGGGAATTTGAGCAAACTCGAGTTTGCTCTTTCAAAACCGAACCAAAAGACAGAAATAGGGCCGATCTTACCTTAAATCCGGACGAAATCAAACATGCAATGGTAGATTCGTGTAGAGCTCGACGATCTCTAACCGATGGCGTATAAATCACGAGAATCCGACGGATCGTTTGGGAGAAAAGCTAGAGAGAAAGTGAAATCTTAGAGAGAGAAGGAGAGAGTTCTAGCTTTTCCAAACCAAGGAAATGAGGAGGAATACCCTATTTATAGGGAAATAGGGAAAATCAGATTTTCTACTGAATTTTCCGGAATTGTCCAACTTTTATTCCCATCAATCTGATTTGCATTTCAGATGCAATTAATAGCAAAGGAGTTCTAGATTTGCTACAATTGTCTTTTAGTCATATTTTTATTCATTTTAGTCCGTTTTGACATTTTCAGTCTTTAATTTGTCATTTAGCTGAATTTTAATTATTAACCTTATTTCAGCTAATTTTGGGCAACCTTTCATAATTAATTATAACTTAATATAATTAATTATTACAGATTCATATTTTCGGTTATTTACTAATATTTGGATTAGATTTGCTTTATTATCCAAAGTCTGCTGCTGTAATTTATATTTAATAAATTACGGGCTGTTACACGTACCTAGCATACAATTAAGTAACCAATGAACAAGCAGCAACAGATGTTTCCATACAAGTCAGTTGCAATCACCAATAAGTACCGAAACATATGCAAGTAAGTAATGCAATCTGTCACTAACAGCGGTCCTGAGCAATGCAAGTAATCAAGGAAGCTGCAGCAGCAGTTGTCTAGTTTTAACAACGTCTATCCTACATTCCTAACATACAATTAAGTAATCAAGGAACAAGCAGCAGCACATGTTTCCATACAAGCCAGTAACAATCACCAATATGTACCGAAACATATGCATGTAAGTAATGCAATCTTGTCACTCCCAGCGGTCCTGAGCAATGCAAGGAATCAAGGAAAATGCAGCAGCAGTTGTCCAGTTTCAGTAGTGTCTATCATAAGTTCCTAACATACAATTAAGTAACCAAGGAACAAGCAGCAGTAGATGTTTCCATACAACTCAGTAACAATCACCAATAAGTACCGAAACATATGCAAGTAAGTAATGCAATCTGTTACTCATTGCGGTCCTGAGCAATGCTAGTAATCAAGGAACACGCAGCAGCAGTTGTCCAGTTTCAGCAGTGTCTATCTTACGTTCCTAGCATACAATTTAGTAATAAAGGAACAAGCAGCAGCAGATATTTCCATACAAGTCAGTAACAATCACCAATAAGTACCGAAACATATGCAAGTAAGTAATGCAATCTGTAACTCACAACGGTCCTGAGCAATGCAAGTAATCAAGGAACATGCAGAAGCAGTTTTCCGGTTTCAGCAGTGTCTATCTTAAGTTCCTAACATACAACTAAGTAACCAATCAACAAACAGCAACAGATGTTTCTATACAAGTCAGTTGCAATCACCAATAAGTACCGAAACATATGCAAGTAAGTAATGCAATCTGTCACTCACAGTGGTCCTGAGCAATGCAAGTAATCAAGGAACATGCAGAAGCAGTAGTCCGGTTTCAGCAGTTTCTATCTTAAGTTCCTAACATACAATTAAGTAACCAATGAACAAGCAGCAACAGATATTTCCATACAAGTCAGTAACTATCACCAATAAGTACCGAAACATATGCAAGTAAGTAATGCAATCTGTCACTCACAGCGGTCCTGAGCAATGCAAGTAATCAAGAAACATGCAGCAGCAGTTGTCCAGTTTCAACAGTGTCTATCATATGCTCCCAACATACAATTAAGTAATCATGGAACAAGCAGCAGTAGATGTTTCCATACAAGTCAGTAACAATCACCAATAAGTACCGAAACATATGCAATTAAGTAATGCAATCTGTCACTTACAGCGGTCCTGAGCAATGCAAGTAATCAAGGAAAATGCAGCAGCAGTTGTCCAGTTTCAGCAGTGTCTATCATAAGTTCCTAACATACAATTAAGTAACCAAGGAACAAGCAGCAGCAGACGTTTCCATACAAGTCAGTTGCAATCACCAATAAGTATCGAAACATATGCAACTAAGTAATGCAATCTGTCACTCACAGCCGTCCTGAGCAATACAAGTAATCTAGGAACATGCAGCAGCAGTTGTCCAGTTTCAACAGTGTCTATCATACGTTCCTAACATACAATTAAGTAATCATGGAACAAGCAGCAGTAGATGTTTCCATACAAGTCAGTAACAATCACCAATAAGTATCGAAACATATTCAAGTAAGTTATGCAATCTGTCACTCATTGCGGTCCTGAGCAATGCTAGAAATCAAGGAACACGCAGCAGCAGTTGTCCAGTTTCAGCAGTGTCTATCTTACGTTCCTAGCATACAATTTAGTAATCAAGGAACAAGCAGCAGCAGATATTTCCATACAAGTCAGTAACAATCACCAATAAGTACCGATACATATGCAAGTAAGTAATACAATCTGTCACTCACAACGGTCCTGAGCAATGCAAGTAATCAAGGAACATGCAGAAGCAGTTGTCCGGTTTCAGCAGTGTCTATCTTAAGTTCCTAACATACAACTAAGTAACCAATGAACAAGCAGCAACAGATGTTTCCATACAAGTCAGTTGCAATCACCAATAAGTACCGAAACATATGCAAGTAAGTAATGCAATCTGTCACTCACAGCGGTCCTGAGCAATGCAAGTAATCAAGGAACATGCAGAAGCAGTAGTCCGGTTTCAGCAGTGTCTATCTTAAGTTCCTAACATACAATTAAGTAACCAATGAACAAGCAGCAACAGATATTTCCATACAAGTCAGTAACAATCACCAATAAGTACCGAAACATATGCAAGTAAGTAATGCAATCTGTCACTCACAGCGGTCCTGAGCAATGCAAGTAATCAAGGAAGCTGCAGCAGCAGTTGTCTAGTTTTAACAGTGTCTATCCTACGTTCCTAACATACAATTAAGTAATCAAGGAACAAGCAGCAGCACATGTTTCCATACAAGCCAGTAACAATCACCAATATGTACCGAAACATATGCATGTAAGTAATGCAATCTTGTCACTCCCAGCGGTCCTGAGCAATGCAAGTAATCAAGGAAAATGCAGCAGCAGTTGTCCAGTTTCAGCAGTGTCTATCATAAGTTCCTAACATACAATTAAGTAACCAAGGAACAAGAAGCAGCAGATGTTTCCATATAAGTCAGTTGGAATCACCAATAAGTATCGAAACATATGCAACTAAGTAACGCAATCTGTCACTGACAGCCGTCCTGAGCAATACATGTAATCAAGGAACATGCAGCAGCAGTTGTCTAGTTTCAACAGTGTCTATCATACGTTCCTAACATACAATTAAGTAATCAAGAAACAAGCAGCAGTAGATGTTTCCATACAACTCAGTAACAATCACCAATAAATACCGAAACATATGCAAGTAAGTAATGCAATCTGTCACTCACAGCGAACCTGAGCAATGCAAGTAATCAAGGAACATGCAGAAGCAGTTGTCCGGTTTCAGCAGAGTCTATCTTACGTTCCTAGCATACAATTAAGTAACCAATGAACAAGCAGCAACAGATGTTTCCATACAAGCCAGTAACAATCACCAATATGTACCGAAACATATGCATGTAAGTAATGCAATCTTGTCACTCCCAGCGGTCCTGAGCAATGCAAGGAATCAAGGAAAATGCAGCAGCAGTTGTCCAGTTTCAGTAGTGTCTATCATAAGTTCCTAACATACAATTAAGTAACCAAGGAACAAGCAGCAGCAGATGTTTCCATACAAGTCAGTTGGAATTACCAATAAGTATCGAAACATATGCAACTAAGTAACGCAATTTGTCACTCACAGCCGTCCTGAGCAATACAAGTAATCAAGGAACATGCAGCAGCAGTTGTCCAGTTTCAACAGTGTCTATCATACGTTCCAAACATACAATTAAGTAATCAAGGAACAAGCAGCAGTAGATGTTTCCATACAACTCAGTAACAATCACCAATAAGTACCGAAACATATGCAAGTAAGTAATGCAATCTGTTACTCATTGCGGTCCTGAGCAATGCTAGTAATCAAGGAACACGCAGCAGCAGTTGTCCAGTTTCAGCAGTGTCTATCTTACGTTCCTAGCATACAATTTAGTAATAAAGGAACAAGCAGCAGCAGATATTTCCATACAAGTCAGTAACAATCACCAATAAGTACCGAAACATATGCAAGTAAGTAATGCAATCTGTAACTCACAACGGTCCTGAGCAATGCAAGTAATCAAGGAACATGCAAAAGCAGTTTTCCGGTTTCAGCAGTGTCTATCTTAAGTTCCTAACATACAACTAAGTAACCATTCAACAAACAGCAACAGATGTTTCCATACAAGTCAGTTGCAATCACCAATAAGTACCGAAACATATGCAAGTAAGTAATGCAATCTGTCACTCACAGTGGTCCTGAGCAATGCAAGTAATCAAGGAACATGCAGAAGCAGTAGTCCGGTTTTAGCAGTGTCTATCTTAAGTTCCTAACATACAATTAAGTAACCAATGAACAAGCAGCAACAGATATTTCCATACAAGTCAGTAACAATCACCAATAAGTACCGAAACATATGCAAGTAAGTAATGCAATCTGTCACTCACAGCGGTCCTGAGCAATGCAAGTAATCAAGGAACATGCAGCAGCAGTTGTCCAGTTTCAACAGTGTCTATCATATGCTCCTAACATACAATTAAGTAATCATGGAACAAGCAGCAGTAGATGTTTCCATACAAGTCAGTAACAATCACCAATAAGTACCGAAACATATGCAATTAAGTAATGCAATCTGTCACTTACAGCGGTCCTGAGCAATGCAAGTAATCAAGGAAAATGCAGCAACAGTTGTCCAGTTTCAGCAGTGTCTATCATAAGTTCCTAACATACAATTAAGTAACCAAGGAACAAGCAGCAGCAGACGTTTCCATACAAGTCAGTTGCAATCACCAATAAGTATCGAAACATATGCAACTAAGTAATGCAATCTGTCACTCACAGCCGTCCTGAGCAATACAAGTAATCTAGGAACATGCAGCAGCAGTTGTCCGGTTTCAACAGTGTCTATCATACGTTCCTAACATACAATTAAGTAATCAAGGAACAAGCAGCAGCAGATGTTTCCATACAAGTCAGTAACAATCACCAATAAGTACCGAAACATATGCAAGTAAGTAATCCAATCTGTCACTCACAGCGGTCATGAGCAATGCAAGTAACCAAGGAACATGCACCAGCAGTTGTCCAGTTTCAGCAGTGTCTATAATACGTTCCTAACATACAAATAAGTTATCAAGGAACAAGCTGTAACAGCCCGTAATTTATTAAATATAAATTACAGCATCAGACTTTTGATAATAAAGCAATTTTATCCAAATATTAGTAATTAACTGAAAACATGAATCTTTAATAGTTAATTATATTAAGTTATAATTAATTATGAAAAGTTGCCCAAAATTAGCTGAAATAAAATTAATAATTAAAATTCAGCTAAATGACAAATTAAAGACTGAAAGTGACGAAACGGACTAAAATGAATAAAAATGTGACTAAAAGACAAATATGCAAATCGGATTGTTGGGAAATAAAGTTGGTCAATTCCGGAAAATTCAATAGAAAACCTGATTTTCCCTATTTTCCCTATAAATATGACCTCCCCTCCTCATTTCTTAGGTTTGGAAATCTAAGAACTCTCTCTTCCTTCTCTCTCTAAGTTACATCTTCTCTCTAGCTTTTCTACTAATCGAACCGTCGGATTCTCGTGATTCTTACGTCATCGGATAGAGATCGTCGAGTTCTTCACGAATTTACCATTGCATGTTTGACTTCGTTCAGATTTGAGGTAAGATCGACCATTTTTCTGACTTTTGGTTCGGTTTTGAATGAGCATTTTCGAGTTTGCTCATTTTTCCTTCATTTGAAGCTGATTTGCCCTCGTTTAGGACCTGTTTTTGCTTGGAAATCATCCATAGTCGAAGGTTATACCTTGGACGAAGGTTAGTAACCATTTCTCTATCATTTATGCTCATATTTAGTTGTTAGAACCTGGAAAACCGATGAACAAGATGATCTGATTCGAGAGATTCATGCTTAGACTCGAATTGTGTGTGTGTCTCGAATCTAATCACCTAGATTCGAGGGTGTGTATGTTCGAATCTATGTGTTCAAGTCTATGTAGGTTCGAATCTAGGCATGTGCTTCGAGTCTAAGTCCTGATTTCGAATCTATATGCATGTTTCGAGTCTATGGGTATGGTTTCAAGGTGATGTGAATTTCGACTCTATTAATTAGATTCGAATATAGGTAGTTTCGAATCTATCTCCTTATGTCTCGAATGTATGCATTCGAATCTAGCTATGTATGCATTCGAATCTATAGATTCGAAATAGGGTGGTTCGAATCTAACTCCCTAAATTCGAATCTGAGTTTGTTCCTAGCCATAGTTAAATTCCTAAAATCAGATTAAGTGATTAATCAACCTATTGTAATTAAAAGTATAATATGATTATGATAAAACTCACAAGTTCAAGTTGCACATCTATTTTATGCACAAATGAATTAACAGACTCTGTACGAACCCTTGGAATGTGTATGACCTGTTCAACTTGCTAAGTAAATACGATTGGTTTTGTTTCAAGGCCATATACACATCTATAATTAGATGAATCGTATTAATCTGATAAGAACAGACTCACCTTGGGACGATAGGAACTACCTCAGACTCGATGACCAGAATTGACAATAACCTGAATATATAACTAGGGTTATACAGATTATGACACGGACTTGACATTAATATGCCAGACTTGAAACTGAAATGCAGGAACCCGTCGATTTGACAGAGTAAACTGAACCGCTTAACTCGTTAAGCATTATCTGACTACGGACCACTGTGAGTGACAGATTTCATTAATTACTTACATATATTTCGATACTTATCGGTGAATGTAGTGACTGTATGGGAACTTCTGATTGATTGCTGCATGTTTCTTTAATACTATATTGTATCATAGAAACGTATTTTGACATTACTGAGTTAGACATTTGAATTGCCTTGATTGCATGTTCACTTTTACATTTTATGTAAATACGTATCATGCTTACTGCTTACTTGACTGTTTATATACTTGCCGTTGCATATTGCATTATCCGATAGGACCGAATGTGAGATCTCCATTCACAGGAGGGAATTCTGCAGATTCCTTTCCTATCTGACTTGTTTCCATACACTTCCCGTAGGGCTTCGGCCTTACACATGGGAATACTGACTGGGTTGTCTCCCAACCTATTTGTCGTCTCTGACGTATTGCCGACAGGATCTGATAGTATGTTATTGTGTGTGGTAACTAATGGAACTCTGTTTACTCACTAAGCATTGTTAGCTTACTCTGTCATGACAACTCTTTTTCAGGAAAAGCTGATAAAGGCAAGATCATAGCAGGTTGTTCGTCCCAGGCTAAGTGAATCTGGATTTTGATGAATAGCAGACCTTTGGACTTTTGATGATGCCTATTTTGAAAAGATGTTGCGGTCTCGGGTAGCTTGTTCAGTCTTCCGCACTCTGATTGAAGATTTAGAAGCTAGTTAGACCACCATTTGATTTTAATATTGTTGTAATTAAGTATTCTTGCTGTGGGACCTGTGGTATCAAACAATTATTATTACTTAATCAAATGAATTATTATGACGTGTACTGTTTGTGGTAATTGGATGTTACAAAGTTGGTATCAGAGCAGCAGTTTAATCATCGGATTGGCCACCCGATACTTAAACTACTGGTATGATATGGACTATGTGACTCTGAATTCCCGAACAAGTCACCGAGGCCTAGGGTAACCTAATTAGTAAAAGGACTACCCACACAACTTGACCTAAGATAGGCAAATGATGACTGATAGGATGGGAGAGGGATTGACTGCTTGATACTGACTTGACTTTGACTTGACTTTGTGAGTATGATTAACTGCCTTCATATCTATGAATTTAGATATGATTATCTGACGTAGGAATTGTGACTTGAACTGTGCTTATTTGAATCAGGAAATAATAGCTATTTCCTTTATATTTTCAGCCAATGGCTGATAAGAATCCGACTGTTGCCGGTTCCTCAAGGGTTGATAAAGCTGCTGATGCTGCAGCTGATCAACACAAAGAATCTGTTCACGTAGAAGACATAGGCACTGACCCTGAGAATACTGCTAATGACTCAAGCAGTACCGCCACCCCTGTGCCTCCCCAGCAGGCTCAATTGAT
>JAANYP010003097.1:0-132500 GCA_020465985.1 Centrapalus pauciflorus
CTTTGTGAACAGGCTAAACACTTTATGGAATTTGTTTCCAAGTCATCATGTATTGTTTTTTACTACAAGATCAGTTTACAAGTCGAAGACAAAGTGGAAAGCAGAACCGCTCAGCCTGCCCAAGCTGTTCTGTCACATGAAGACAAAAAGGTTATTTGAAAAAGGGTGACAGACCTTTTTCTTATATCAAAATAGGCCTTTACAAGGAAGAAAGACGCAAAGTTGACATTCCTAAATTAGTTAAAGGCAATGCAACAGTAGACAAAGTGAAAAGACAAAAGTTCTGCACATGTGAAGACAAGTCTGCTTTTCAGAAAAGTGCAGAAAAGGTTATGTTGTCTTTTCAACAAGACTTCTCCTTTTTCAATTCGTCCAATGAAGATGTTTCTCTTAGATCCTCTGAATGGGTATAAAAGGAAGCTTCTAAGGACAGAAAGAAGTGTGAAGAAAGCTAAGTGCTGAAACCAAGAGTGAACGTGCAAGTGTGATTTTCATACATGCAAGCCTTCTGTGTAAATCAGTGTCTGTGTGTCTAAGCTGTTTTACATAAGCTGTTCCCTTAAGTCTTGTAAACACAGTGAGTGCTTCTTAGTGAGTGTATTCATTGTATACTAGTTTGAGTTTGTCTTAGACTAGTGAACATACTGTTGTATCTGTCATCTCAGCTTGAACTATTCCGCATTCAAGCTTGTTGGTAATTAACAAATTGTTGATAATACATACAAACCCTGTATTCCCCCCCCCCTCTACAGCTTAAAGCTATATACTTTGGGAACCTCTCGGGACCTACAGCTTCACATTTAAAAACGAAATAATATCTGTGAAGACCACCCCTTACGGGACAGTCCTCAGAATCTAGGTCCCACAAATTGCAATACGATATCAACCATACTAAGATAGGGTAATTAGTTGCGGAATTAAAAATTACAAGTACAAACATTTTAGGATTTAGTTTACATATTTCAAGATAAAGTAATAAAAAGGGTAACATCTAATCTAATCATCACATCAAGCAATAAATTAAGTCTACCCAGAGCCACCACATTTGTCGTCTTCCAATCATTACCAGAATGTTTGTTGAGTGGTGGACTAAGAAAGTTTCAAAACTTGGATCTTTGATGACCTATGAACTAGGTCCTGCAGGTGACTTCCCTTTGGCTTTTCCTGTAAAATTTTAAAGCAACATCTGTAAGCAAAGCTTAGTGAGTTTATAGATTTTCAATATTAACATGCGTGTCAAGCGGAGTCATAAATCTAAGCGTGATAAGTCTTGGCTGCCGCTACAGCCCTCGTCATGATTGAGATATAGTATCTTAGAATCGGATGATGTTCAAACCACACTCACGCTTATATCGTGGGGATCAGCCACATACTGGGCTAGCTACCAGTAGGTCAACATGGCCGAACATCGGAGGTCATTACCAAGTTCATAAGAACTGGTGAAATAGTCGGGTCTAGAACAATAGACCATAAGGGCTAGTCAAGCTGAATAAATCTTATCAAGTCTGATCAATGAAATAAGCATAAGTCTTAGGAGTCATGATAGCAATGAATCATAAAGCAAAGTCTGAAGCGCTAATAAATGCAATATGAAATGATAAGCAAATAGCTATCATGATTCACTGGGCAACACCCATCCATGGTATGCACAGGTCTCAATCCAGCTGATAAATGGATGTCAAATAATGTAACAGCATCAATATATCTCAAACGGATCTTTTGCATGTTCAATTTGAATATCTATAACTCACAGTTTGGGTCTTGGTCAAACAGATATATGAATCTGCCACCTGAGTTATCTCAGGATTTTGTCAATCTGTAATCTGTCAAATCAGTCTCTGACCCGCTTTTAAGTCTTTAAGTCTTTAGTCTTTGTTCTGATAATATACTGAACCTGTGTCAGAATTATCATATCTTACCATATCAATATCATATCATTATCATCATTTCTTTGGTCGTTAAAATCTTTATTTTATCTGATTCTGATAACTTGTTCGTTCATAACTCATTCTTTGTCTTATTAATATTCTCATAAGGTCTGTACATATATATATAGAATTTTGTGAGATTTATCATAACCATATTGTACTTTTAATTATAATAGGTTGTTTAATAACTTAATCTTAGGTGTGGAACAAAACCAAATTTGTATTTAGATGGTCAGATTCGAACCATTCGAATCTAATTGATTAGATTCGAAAATTACATCACCTTGAACCTATATCATAGACTCGAAGCACATTCCTAGATTCGCACATATAGATTCGAATACACATATTCTCGAATTTAAGTTACTAGATTCGAATCATGCACACCATTCGAATCTAATCATAATTAATTGAATTTTGTGGGTGTGAGTCTCGAATCTATCCACCTAGACTCGAAGGTGTATGAATTTCGAGTCTATGTCATGATATTCGAATCTAGGCATTCTCGAATCTATTGATTAGATTCGAGTATGTTTCAAATCTAACACCATTTCAAGTCTGTTCTATGCATTTTCGAATCTGATCATAATATCCTCGAATCTGATCATATTTACAACTCTAAAACTTGAATTTCTAAAGCATAAATCACATATATAATCAATATTAAGCCTATGTTCGATTATCTTACACTTATTCTAGTTAATTTTGATAAAATGGCTTTAAATTTCATAAAACTCAGTAGATTCGAGAATATCCTATATATATAAAACGGAAAATATATATAAACTTACCTCAATTCGTCTGAATTCACGCAGAAATTGATATATCCGTGTAGTATTCGCCGAGATCTTCCTAACGGTATATTTATCTCGATGATCGGACGGTCGGTTTAGGAGAATTTCTAGAGAGAAGTTAGAGAGAGAAAACTAGAGAGAGAGTTTAGAGAGAGAGAGTTAGAGAGAGGCTGAATCTGGATTTTGAATCTATATTCTCGTTTATATACGTCGTCTAATTATATTTGTTAGCTAACTCACTTTTATTTTTGTATATTATATCTCTTTTATTTAATTTTCTTTAATAATTAATTAATTCATAATTTAGATATTTATATAATTTAATTAATATTTCATTATTAATTAAATTATAATTCAAATAATTCAACCTTATTACATTATCAGTTCAAAATATTACTGAATTATGACTAGATCAGAAATTTGGTTGTTACAGAATGGGCTCCACCACGCACAAACTTCGTCCCCGAAGTTAGCTATGTTCGAACAGACTTGGATAAGTAGCTTTCATAACATCTCTCGATTCCCAAGACTGATGCGAACCTTTGTGGTGTTTCCACTGGACGAGCACCATCTGTATCTCTTTATTTCTAAGCTTCTTAGTCTTTGTGTCCAGAATACGTTCTGGCTCTTCAATCACTCGAAGCTTTTCATCAATTTGCAGGTTAACATGTGGTATTTGAACCTCTCTTTCATCTGCTAAGCTCTTTCTCAGATGGCTGACATGGAATACAGGATGTATTCCAGCTAAGTCCGCTGGTAGATCAAGACGGTAAGACTGATTCCCAATCTTTTCAACGATCTTGAACGGACCAATAAATCTCGGAGCTAGCTTGTTTCTTTTAATGAACCGCACCACATTCTTCATTGGGGATACTTTTAACATCACCCAATCGTTAACCGCAAAACTTATTGATCTGTGCCGGTTGTCATAATACGACTTCTGCCTGCTTTGAGCTTCAAGTATATTCCTTCTAACAAGCTGAATCTTTTCATGAGTCAACTGTAGAAGGGCAGGTCCTGCTATTGGCGATTCGCCGGTTTCGCGCCAACAGGTAGGAGTTCTGCACTTTCTTCCGTATAAAGCCTCAGAAGGAGCCATCTTGATCGTGGAATGATAACTGTTATTATATGAGAATTCGACCAACGGCAAGTGGTCATCCCAATTACCACCCAGATCAAGAACGCAGGCACGAAGCATATCTTCAAGAGTTAGAATAGTACGTTCACTCTGGCCATCTGCATTTGGATGATAAGCAGTACTCATAGAAATCCGAGTACCCATCCCTTCTTGTAGCGCTTGCCAGAATCTGGACGTGAAACGACTATCACGATCTGATACGATAGACTTTGGCACACCGTGTCGTGAAATAATTTCAGTGATGTACAGCTGCGCCAATCTATCGAGAGAATAAGTTTCTTTTATCGGAATAAAATGTGCTGATTTCGTTAATCGATCCACGAGTACCCAGATGGAGTCGTGTTGTCTCTTGGTCTTTGGCAGTTTTGTGACAAAGTCCATGGTTATATGCTCCCACTTCCATTCAGGAACTGGCAGTGGTTGCATATCTCCAAAGGGCTTTTGATGTTCTGCCTTAACCATCTGGCATACTCTACAGCTTTCAACACATTTTCCGATATCCTTCTTCATTCCTGGCCACCAGTAATCGACTTTCAGATCGAAATACATCTTTGAACTGCCAGGATGAATGGATAACTTGGACTGATGAGCTTCGGACAGAAGAGTGCTACGAATAGAACCATATTTAGGAACCCAGATTCGGTTTCCCTGGAGACAGTAAAGTCCCAAATGGTTCAGAGATAGTAATTGTAGTTGCCCTTTAAGATTTTCAGAATCAATATTCTCTTCTTTCATTGCTTCGGCTTGAGCAACTCTGATGTCTTCAATAAGATCAGAAGAGAATATAACTGGAGTTAGGGCATAACAGCACTTTTCTGGATACACTTTTCTACTCAATGCATCCGCGACAACATTTGCTTTGCCGGGATGATACAAGATCTCGCAATCATAATCCTTGATAAGTTCCAAGGATCGACGCTGTTTCATGTTCAGATCTTTTTGAGTGAAAAGATACTTGAGACTTTTATGATCGGTGTAGAGCTGACACCGAGTCCCATAAAGATAATGCCGCCAGATTTTCAGAGCAAAGGTAACAGCAGCCAACTCAAGATCATGAGTTGGTGCATTCTTCTCATAATCTTTTAATTGCCTTGAAGCATAGGCAATTACTTTTCCCCTTTGCATCAGAACACATCCTAAACCCGTACCAGAGGCATCGCTATAAACAACGAAATCATCATTACCTTCTGGCAAGGCTAGGATTGGCGCTTGAATCAACTTTTGCTTCAGAATTTCAAATGCCTCTTGCTGTTTATCAGTCCAAACGAAAGGAGTATTCTTTCGTGTTAGCGTTGTAAGTGGCACAGCAATCTTTGAGAAGTCCTTTATGAATCGCCGATAATAACCGGCCAATCCAAGGAAACTTCTTATTTCTGAGGCATTGCGAGGTGTTTGCCACTTCTGAACAACCTCGACTTTTGAAGGATCAACGGAAATCCCTTTGCCAGAAACAACATGGCCAAGGAACTGGATCTATAAAAATCAAGATGGAAATTTAAATTCTGAGGTGAATCATAGAATAGTTAAGGAAACAGCTCAAGACTTATATAATAGAGATTATACCTGTCTGAGCCAGAATTCGCACTTAGAAAACTTTGCATAGAGTCTTTCTCTTCTTAATAACTCTAGCAATTGCCGCAGATGAATAGAATGATCAGCCTCCGTTTTGGAGTAAATCAGAATATCGTCTATGAACACGATAACTGATTTATCCAACATTGGTCTGCACACGCGATTCATGAGATCCATGAACGCCGCTGGTGCATTCGTTAATCCAAACGGCATTACGAGAAATTCGTAATGACCGTATCTTGTACGGAAGGCTGTCTTTGGAACGTCTTCTTCTCTGACTTTTAACTGATGATACCCAGAACGGAGATCTATTTTTGAAAAGTAACTGGCTCCTTGTAACTGATCAAACAGATCATCGATTCTGGGCAGAGGATACTTATTCTTTATTGTAACCTTGTTCAACTCGCGGTAGTCGATGCACATACGGAAAGTTCCGTCTTTCTTTTTAACAAACAGAACTGGTGCACCCCACGGAGAAGAACTCGGTCGGATAAACCCCTTCTCCAACAGCTCTTGCAGTTGCTTTGACATTTCCTGCATTTCTGCAGGTGCAAGTCTGTATGGAGCCTTCGCAATAGGAGCCGCACCAGGAACCAAGTCAATACTAAACTCGACTTGACGTTCCGGTGGCACTCCAGAAATGTCGTCAGGAAAGACGTCCGGGAACTCGCAGACTATCGGGATATCAGACAGAGATTTCTTTTCAGGGTTGGTTTCGGATAAAGCATAGCACAAATAAGATTCGCGACCTTTAGATAGATACTTATGTGCTTTTTCAATGGAAATGAAGCAGTGATCACCTTTTCGCTTTTCGCCTTTAATCTCTAACACTCGGCCGTCTGTAGTCTTGATTCGGATGATTCGGCGGTTGCAGACAATAGTAGCTTCATTTTTCGTTAGCCAATCCATGCCGATAATAACGTCGAACTCTTTTAATGGAATCGGGATGAGATCGAGATTAAATACAATGTTATCGACGAGTAGAGTGCAGTTTCGATAAACGGAATCAGCCATAACAAAGTTGTTACTGGCTGTCTCAATGTCTAGAATCACAGGAAGTTTTGATGGAGCTTTATGTAGTCTTGATGCAAAAGAAGTCGATATAAAAGAACGACTTGCGCCAGAATCAAATAGTATACGTGCCGGAATCGAATTAAGTAAAAACATACCCGTAACTACATCAGGCGTTTCTTTGGCTTCCTCGGCAGTGATTTGGAAAGCTCGTGTCCGGGCAGTTGGCGTTGCAGCAGAACTTTTTCCCGAAGAACCTCCCGCAGATGATTGAGACTGATATCGCGGCCCGCTTCTACACTGATACATGAAGTGCCCTCGTTTCCCGCACTTTGCACATCCACGTCCCTGCTGTGGACATTCCTCACTGCTATGTCCAATCAGGTTGCATGCGAAGCAAGTAACGTCTTCCGGATTGCACAACCCCATGTGAGACTTTCTGCATCGCTTGCAGAATCGTGGTTCGTTTGTCAATGAGTAGGCTTGCGCTTTCGGTTGTGAATTTTGCTGATGGGATCGCTGAGTCTGAGATCTATTTGGCTTAAAGAATCTGCCAAATCGCTGTTTCTTTGGAGGAGACGGGTTCATCGGATTGGTAGACGGAGCGTATAGCTGATCGCCGTAATCTAGATATCCTCTCTCGATTTGTCTTGCAGCTTCAACCATTTCCAAGTAACTCTTATATTTAATCGCGCTCATCGGATGTCTGTATCTAGGGTTGAGTCCTACTCGGAACCTATTCATTTTCCTTTCTTCAGTAGCAACCTGATATGATGAATAACCGCATAATCGCGAAAACTCGTGCTCGTATTCGTCGACTGTCTTTGTTCCCTGAGTCAGCTGCATCAGTTGTACTTCCATTTTATCTCGCTGGTCGACCGGGCAGTACTTGGCATTAAACATTTCGAGGAATTGTTCCCATTCTAAAGTCTGAATCACCTCCTCACCGTATATGCTTCGCTGTGTCTTCCACCATGCACGAGCAGCTCCAACAAACAACGCAGATGCGTAGCTCACTTTCTTAGAATCTAAACAGTCAGAGATTCTAAAAATTTCTTCCGTATGACTGATCCAATCCATCGCCTGAATCGGATCAACTGTACCCTCAAAATTCAGGGCACCGCTTGCTTTGAAGTCCTTAAATTTACAGCCTTTAGGCTGCTCGATTTGGGTTTCAGGGGTAGAGTTATCAGAATCAGATTCTTCATTCTGAACTTGCTTATCTTTTCGCTTATTTTTCTTATTATTACGTCTTTTAGCTTCGGCCTCATCTCTGGCCTGAAACTGTTCTTGCATAATCTTATTCTGTTGTTCTGAGTGTTGTGCTAGTAATTGTTGCATCATCTCAAACATTTGTTGTGGGGTCATGTTGTTTGGTATGTCACCTGATCCTGATCCTGACATCTTAGCTGAAAATTAAAATCAGTTAACTATCAGTTTATAGACTTAGATCTATGTACCCTTTTTCCCATCCTAATAGTCTGTACATCCTATCTCAGTTCAATCCACCTAAATGATTGATATATATGTATTGCTTCAGTTTGAGATCAAGTATACTTACGTAATACTTGATTCACTCAAACTAGTGCTCTGATACCATCCTGTGAAGACCACCCCTTACGGGACAGTCCTCAGAATCTAGGTCCCACAAATTGCAATACGATATCAACCATACTAAGATAGGGTAATTAGTTGCGGAATTAAAAATTACAAGTACAAACATTTTAGGATTTAGTTTACATATTTCAAGATAAAGTAATAAAAAGGGTAACATCTAATCTAATCATCACATCAAGCAATAAATTAAGTCTACCCAGAGCCACCACATTTGTCGTCTTCCAATCATTACCAGAATGTTTGTTGAGTGGTGGACTAAGAAAGTTTCAAAACTTGGATCTTTGATGACCTATGAACTAGGTCCTGCAGGTGACTTCCCTTTGGCTTTTCCTGTAAAATTTTAAAGCAACATCTGTAAGCAAAGCTTAGTGAGTTTATAGATTTTCAATATTAACATGCGTGTCAAGCGGAATCATAAATCTAAGCGTGATAAGTCTTGGCTGCCGCTACAGCCCTCGTCATGATTGAGATATAGTATCTTAGAATCGGATGATGTTCAAACCACACTCACGCTTATATCGTGGGGATCAGCCACATACTGGGCTAGCTACCAGTAGGTCAACATGGCCGAACATCGGAGGTCATTACCAAGTTCATAAGAACTGGTGAAATAGTCGGGTCTAGAACAATAGACCATAAGGGCTAGTCAAGCTGAATAAATCTTATCAAGTCTGATCAATGAAATAAGCATAAGTCTTAGGAGTCATGATAGCAATGAATCATAAAGCAAAGTCTGAAGCGCTAATAAATGCAATATGAAATGATAAGCAAATAGCTATCATGATTCACTGGGCAACACCCATCCATGGTATGCACAGGTCTCAATCCAGCTGATAAATGGATGTCAAATAATGTAACAGCATCAATATATCTCAAACGGATCTTTTGCATGTTCAATTTGAATATCTATAACTCACAGTTTGGGTCTTGGTCAAACAGATATATGAATCTGCCACCTGAGTTATCTCAGGATTTTGTCAATCTGTAATCTGTCAAATCAGTCTCTGACCCGCTTTTAAGTCTTTAAGTCTTTAGTCTTTGTTCTGATAATATACTGAACCTGTGTCAGAATTATCATATCTTACCATATCAATATCATCATTTCTTTGGTCGTTAAAATCCTTATTTTATCTGATTCTGATAACTTGTTCGTTCATAACTCATTCTTTGTCTTATTAATATTCTCATAAGGTCTGTACATATATATATAGAATTTTGTGAGATTTATCATAACCATATTGTACTTTTAATTATAATAGGTTGTTTAATAACTTAATCTTAGGTGTGGAACAAAACCAAATTTGTATTTAGATGGTCAGATTCGAACCATTCGAATCTAATTGATTAGATTCGAAAATTACATCACCTTGAACCTATATCATAGACTCGAAGCACATTCCTAGATTCGCACATATAGATTCGAATACACATATTCTCGAATTTAAGTTACTAGATTCGAATCATGCACACCATTCGAATCTAATCATAATTAATTGAATTTTGTGGGTGTGAGTCTCGAATCTATCCACCTAGACTCGAAGGTGTATGAATTTCGAGTCTATGTCATGATATTCGAATCTAGGCATTCTCGAATCTATTGATTAGATTCGAGTATGTTTTAAATCTTAACACCATTTCAAGTCTGTTCTATGCATTTTCGAATCTGATCATAATATCCTCGAATCTGATCATATTTACAACTCTAAAACTTGAATTTCTAAAGCATAAATCACATATATAATCAATATTAAGCCTATGTTCGATTATCTTACACTTATTCTAGTTAATTTTGATAAAATGGCTTTAAATTTCATAAAACTCAGTAGATTCGAGAATATCCTATATATATAAAACGAAAAATATATATAAACTTACCTCAATTCGTCTGAATTCACGCAGAAATTGATATATCCGTGTAGTATTCGCCGAGATCTTCCTAACGGTATATTTATCTCGATGATCGGACGGTCGGTTTAGGAGAATTTCTAGAGAGAAGTTAGAGAGAGAAAACTAGAGAGAGAGTTTAGAGAGAGAGTTAGAGAGAGGCTGAATCTGGATTTTGAATCTATATTCTCGTTTATATACGTCGTCTAATTATATTTGTTAGCTAACTCACTTTTATTTTTGTATATTATATCTCTTTTATTTAATTTTCTTTAATAATTAATTAATTCATAATTTAGATATTTATATAATTTAATTAATATTTCATTATTAATTAAATTATAATTCAAATAATTCAACCTTATTACATTATTAGTTCAAAATATTACTGAATTATGACTAGATCAGAAATTTGGTTGTTACAATATCACTCATAAAACATAACATGAATATATATTAATATAGTGAATGATCATTCAACTAATGTGAATGGTCATTCATAAAACATATAACCTGGTTCACATTTCAACTAATGTGAATGAGAATGGTCATTCAACTAATGTGAATGGCCATTCATATTATTTGACCATTCACATGAGTCATTTCAGATATAATCCTAGTATATATTTCAACTAATATATATATATATATATATATATATATATATATATATATATATATATATATATATATATATATATATATCATGTGAATGGTCAATAACCTAACACAACAATCACCATTCACATAAGTTGAATGACCATTCACAATATAAAAATTCATCATTCACATAAAGCTTAAACACATTAAACTAATTTACCTTGTGAATGATCAGAACTGTCTTCTTCATCAACTAAATCGATATTCACAGGAGCTAATTTACCGGTACCTCGAGGAAGGGGTGGCAAAATGGGCGGGTTGGGTTGGATTGGGTTACGGGTTGAAACGGGTTCAGGTTAAAACGGGTTCGGGTTGGAACGGGTTCGGGTTGAAACGGCTACAAGTTATCACGGTTTCGGGTTGAATTGGGTCGGACGCCCGTTCTATTTTTGTTATCTTTCTTAACGAAACATACATACATATATAAAAAGTAAGATTATCAAACTTGATCCTTCATATCTACACATATATTAAGTATTAACTTAATAATAATAATAACAATAATAATATAATTATAATTATAATAAAGATTTGTAAACTGATTTCTAATTTTATATGCATAAAAAGAAAAGAAATGTTGTCAGAGTATTTATTACTCTATTTATTGGAACTGTAAGCCTGTAAGTTGGTTTTATGTTCCCAAAAAAAATTGTAGTATTTTAAGTTAAAGTTTTCAACACATTCTTTCAAGGTTTAACTACAAAAATCCTCCAAAAGGATTTCTGGCGAAGATAGCCGACCGAAGACGTACACTGCGACGATGACATAGCCGATGAAGACGTATACTTCGTGACTGTGCTAATCTCGATACGCACTTATCTCTCTTAAACAAAGGTTGTGTATTGTTTATTTTGATTTTTTTAGTTCAAAAGTCTGTTTTCTTTTTCTTTTTCTTTTTTGTTTGGTTCGAATCCAATTTTCTTTGTTTGGATTTTTGCCATATTTTGATATAAAATCAAGTTCATATTATTTTTCTAAGTTCATCGAATTTCATTGTTTCTACTTTTTGATTTTTTTTTGCTTTTGGTGGTTGTCGGTGAACGACGGTGGTTTCCGGTGACGGTGGTGGTTGCCGGTAAGTGGTGGTATGTCTGTGGGGTGGTGTTGTCGGTGAATGGTGGTGGGCAGGTGGGGATGCGTGGGTGCAACCAGTGCTGGATCTGATGATTGTGATGACGTGTACAACCATATTTCAATGCATTACATGACCCGTTATGAATTTACAGTGATCTGAAGTTGCCCATTCAACCCGCAACTTAATTTGACGATGCCCATTTCAACCTGTAGGTTCTGTTTAGCCATGTCCATATCAACCCACATATACAAAAAAATTGCCCAAAGTCACCCGTTTTATTGACTGTGCGTTGTGACTGCCACCCCTACTTCAAGGTCGTCCAGACAACCTCATCGATCATCTTGTTGGTATGTAAATTGGAATGCAAACAATAAACAAAGTTAAATAAAAAAAAACCTAAACCGTAAAACCCTAAATAATAAAACAAAAACCCTAAACAACAAGTTACTCATTGTTGAATGGGATGAAATCAGAAAACCATACATTCGTCGGACTTTCTTTCCTTCTTAGAAGAAGACATTCTTAGAAAAATACACAATTTCGTTGATGTTGATAGGTTCTTCGATACAAAAATCGCCTCAGTTAGAGAGAGAAAGGGGGGAATCTATTTCTTCGTGAAATATCAGGAATGGGTTATTTGGGGGATGATCATCACATCACGTACAAGAGAAACTATGCCAAAATATTCAGCATACCGATAATACCCCTACGGTTTCAAAAAAAACGTTCACATTCTTTTTTTCACTTTAATTTCAAAAATATCATCATCAATCTAAACTCTTGATCAATTAGATCAACGGTTTACACTGGATTTTTAAAGAGACTCTTTTGAACCTATATATATATATATATATATATATATATATATATATATATATATATATATATATATAGAGAGAGAGAGAGAGAGGGGGGGGGGGTTCAATGGAAAACCACCATTCACTTGAAAACTTGTGAAAACCGCACTGCACCACCACAAATGCATCAAATTCCCCGCATGATGCATCAAAATCCCACGTGATGCATCAAATCTCCCGCGTGATGCATCAAAATCCTGCGTGATGCATCACCTTATTTACGATCGTGCCACCGCGTTTTTCATGAAATGCACCCAATCGGACGGTATATATATATATATATATATAGAGAGAGAGAGAGAGAGGGGGGGGTTCAATGGAAAACCACCATTCACTTGAAAACTTGTGAAAACCGCACTGCACCACCACAAATGCATCAAATTCCCCGCATGATGCATCAAAATCCCACGTGATGCATCAAATCTCCCGCGTGATGCATCAAAATCCTGCGTGATGCATCACCTTATTTACGATCGTGCCACCGCGTTTTTCATGAAATGCACCCAATCGGACGGTATGCGTAGGTTTCCATGGTTTTTCAGGTGCATAGTGGTTTTCCATTGAACCACCCCTATATATATATGTATATATATATATATATATATATATATATATATATATATATATATATATATATATATATATATATATATATATATA
Source organism: Centrapalus pauciflorus (assembly GCA_020465985.1). Lineage (NCBI taxonomy): Eukaryota > Viridiplantae > Streptophyta > Magnoliopsida > Asterales > Asteraceae > Centrapalus > Centrapalus pauciflorus. Next base: position 13,197 of record JAANYP010003097.1, read on the forward strand.
TATATGAATTTGTATATATATATATATATATATATATATATATAGAATTTGGTTCCACAGCGTCCCATGTGAAAGCCTGCGTATCCAGCGTACCCCACACAGGTAAGGGTATTTTCGTAATTGCAGCGACCATTCAGATTGCTTAAATTCATCATTCACATTAATTGATCATTCACATTAGTCAATTGATCATTCACATTACTTAATTGATCATTCACAACACTTATTTAACTATTTATACTTCTTGTACACTTATTTGATCATTCACATTACTTAAATGATCATTCACATTACTTAATTAATCATTCACATTACTTAATTAATCATTCACATTACTTAATTGATCATTCACATTACTTAAATACATTTAACATTGATGGTATGTAGAAGATGAAGTCTAACATTGCTGTTCTCGTCATTCATCAAATGTGAATGGACATTTACCTAATGTGAATGACCATTCACATTAGAAGATTTATCATTCACAAAACGTAGTTGACAATTAACAGGACTAATGTAAGGTGTTGATATTATTTCACCAATGTGAATGGTAAATTTCCTAATGTGAATGGCCATTCACATTAGCTGAATGATCATTCACATTGGTTGATGTTATTAATGTTTGATAGATTTGAGAATTTGAGCGTTACATGAATGACCATTGTTACTGTTTGTCATTAATCTTGTTACTGCTTGTTAGTAGTTGACGATGCACAACATACATGCTATGCTGATATGGTACAAACCAATGTGAATGGTAAATTTCCTAATGTGAATGACCATTCACATTAGCTGAATGATCATTCACATTGGTTGATGTTATTAATGTTTGATAGATTTGAGAATTTGAGCGTTACATGAATGACCATTGTTACTGTTTGTCATTAATCTTGTTACTGTTTGTTAGTAGTTGACAATGCTCAGATTCACATGTTGTGCTGATATTATTTTACCAATGTGAATGGTCAAATAAGCAATGTGAATGATCATTTAAGTAAGGTGAATGATCATTTAAGTAATGTGAATGATCATTTAAGTAATGTAAATGGTTAATTAAGTAATGTGAATGATCATTTAAGTAATGTGAATGGTCAATTAAGTAATGTGAATGATCAATTAAGGAATATGAATGATCAATTAGTCAAATAATTATTGTGAATGATCAAATAAGTGTAAAATAATTGTAAATAGTCAAATAATTCTTATGAATGATCAAATATGTGTTGTGAATGAATAATTAAGTAATGTGAATGATCAATTAATGTGAATGATGAATTAAGTAATGTGAATGATCACTGTAATTACGAAAATACCCTTCCAGCCAAAAAAAAAGGGGGGACGCGCATGAAATTGTATTTTTTGATCACAACCATTGATTTATTTAATCTTGTGGCTTTGGATGGGTACCCTTGGTACACTGGATTTTTGAAGGGACTCTTTTGAACCTAAATCTATATATATATATATATATATATATATATATATATATATATATATATATATATATATATATATATATATATATATATATATATATATATATATATATATATATATATATATATATATAATTTAGAGTTTTGATTTAATTAAACTCTAATATAATAATACAATATATATCTTAATAATTATCTTTATTATGTAAACCTTATATAATTATCTCTATAATTATATATCTATTAAATACTATTTATTTTTTTTATATTATCTAATAATATATAAATGACTAGATAATTATTTATAATTATCTATTATTTATTTGTTTATAATTATCTATCCAATTATCTAGTAATAGATTATAATACTAATTCTAATGAATAAATCTTTTATTTAATATCCAGTAATAAATAAAAAAACTAGATAATTATTTAATTATCATCAAATGACAATTAAATCACTAAAATATCTAATATTGCACGTATAGCCCCCGTACTTTGAGATATAATTAATCATCCATTAATTTAATCTCAATAATTATTTCGTGTCATAAACAACATCCAATACTATTTATTCAATCGTTTGATTGCATCTGCTCAGTTGTGCTCATCGCTGTGACCCTCAAGTGTTTTATGAAATCAGACATGATACAGTAGTGATGTATGTTTACACACCATACACTAACAATTGGATTTACCCAAACCTACCAAACTTGAATCCATTGATTGAAACACTTTTAATATTTTCTTTTAAACTCGTTTGGAGCATCCTAAACATACAACAACGACAATATTTAATCCAAAATCATTAAAAGCTTCCTTTGAGCCCTAAAATGGTTTTTGAATCAAAACTCCACAACTTAACAAACAATCACATAAATATGCGCCAAATGCCTATAACAACAATGTAATTTGATGTTGTGGCCATTTTCGAACAAATGACATAAAACCCAATTAGGTGTTCATCCATTAGTGGAGCTTAAAATGAAGGCAAAGAAGATGAAGAAGATGAATAGTGTTTATACCTCACTAATAGCCACAATTGATCAAAATGTTAGCTTCCAGAATTTCTTTAACTTTCAATCCAAGCTCAAACTTAGATTTATTCTTCTTTTTTCTTCTTCTTATTTTTCTCAAAGTGCAAATGTGTGTGGTGTTGGTGGTGGACAACTTCGGCTAGAAAAAGGATGGGTTATGGACTTATGGCCTTGGCCACCCCTAATCCTTCCACTATCCACATATGTTTACAACACACCCTCCATCTAACTCTTCCATTTCTATTTTATTATAAACTACATTTCCAATACTAGCATTTATCAATATAAGTATATATTAATTGTTCATATAAGCAATACTTCAGACACTCCAATATAATTCATTACTCGATATTTGATTGATTAGTAATATCAAAGATAATTAATTAACTTACAAAATTTGGGGTGTTACAAAAGGTAAAATGACAAAGAAGGTTGGGTAAGTAGAGGTAACAAATCAGCAAGTAAAGTTATATTAGGTAGGGTTGGATGTGGCTAGATTAGGTAAGGTAGGCGGATGGATGGATGAGGTAGAGTATGGTATGGGTAATATGGGTGGGAGTATGTGGTGGGGTGGACGGATAAAGTGATAATGGGGGTTGGTTTCGATTAAATAGGGTAAGATGGGTGTAAGAGTGGGGTGGGTGGGGTAAGGAATGGTAGGATGCGTGTGAGAGTAAAGTGGGTGGAGGTAGGATAGAACGTGTGAATCCCTCAAACTAGTGTTTTGATACCATGTGTAGAACATCCACACATATATTTCCAACGTTCACCAGTATACGATTTTGATAAGCCAACTAAAAAAACAGAAGATTTCTAAACTTACAAATGAAACACAATACCTATTATCTTGCACTAGAAGTGCTACATTATTAGAAATTTAAGAGTACTAAGTAGCATATTTGGATTACAACATCAACATTGATATAAAAATCCTTATAACCTTCCCACAATAGAAAATGACCAAATCATAGAGATGTTCAGCAAATCCTTTGGATTTTCACCCAACTTGAAAGTCCTGCATTAATCTTGCATTTATCAGAAAATATTAAACAGCAACAGTATAAACATAAGTAGTAGCGAGATACTAGATTAGAAGTTTCCACGTACATTTATGAATTATAATAATGAATACTAGTTTATATACTCATGTATAATGTATTACATTGGTGAAAAACCATAATTAAATTATAAATTTCATAAAATGTATAAAATAATTATAAACGATTTCACGCTATTATAATTAGGTTAATTATTTATTTGATTAGTTATATTAGATTAAAATAGATTGAATTTGATTTGATTTGAATTTAAATTAGAATTTGGTAATTAATATGTAACAAAAGGAAGTTTCGACATGTGTCAAATTAAATGAGAAGTATGCGACATTTTAGTTATTTATTTAATATCATAGATTTTTTTTTTGAACAGCAAAGATTTAATATCATAGATAGATCAGCTTAGTCATGCTTTTAAACACATTCCCTGAAAAAACATTCTGCCAATCACATACATTTCCCAAGATAATCATAATTAAGCAAAATCATTTTGGTAATTATACATTGGTAAATCAAACATAATTAAGCTACAATTAGTTATCTTGAATTAAACGTGTTACAATGCAATGTCTAGTTTGTAATTATTTATATAATTGGTGAATTAAACATATTAGAGGATAAAAATTTGTTTTCTAAGTATCTGAAAAAAAAAAAAAAAAATTACAATCTCAATAGCCTTAAAATGATGTATCAATATTTTATAATAGCAAAGTAATGTTTTATAATATTGAATCAATGTTTAAGTACCGAATCAACATTTTAAATTATGGATTCAATTATTTAAATTAATGAATTAATATTTATAATAATAAATTAACGTTATAACTTATTCAATTTATATTTATCATACTAACTTGATATTTTAAATGTCTTTTTGATATATTTTGAGATAAAATAAAATAAAATGGAAATCATAAAACAATTTATAAATGGGAAATAATATTGAGGGATATTTATGAAAAAAAACCTTCAAGTTTGACCATTTTTTAGATTAAACCGTGAACTGTTTTTCATTGCGCAAAAAATCCAACTGATAAAATCTTACATAATTGAGATATTACAGGTTGTAACCGATTGAAAGTCACAGTCCACCATCGACATGTCACTAGTGATCACCGGAAATTTGTCAAAAAAGTATATTCCAACAAAAAAAAACACATATTTGAACAAAGAAATCAACAAAAAAAATTTTGATTTGAATAATAAAACATATACAAGTGAGTTTGCTTGGTTGGCCAACAGATTGCAACCTGTTCATTTGGTTGAAAGTGTTTTTATTTTTAAAAACATTATTTTGATAAGTTTTAGGGGTTTTTTGTGCAATGAAAATGGTTGAATGTTTTAATTCCAAAAAAGATTCAAATTGAGGGTTTTTTTCTTTTGCGCAAATTTCCCTGATATTTATTCTTATAGTATAAAAATATAAAAGTTGATACTACCAATAATAAAAAAATAAATAATGTTACTATAAGTGATAAAAAAAAATAAAAAAATTATCATAATTGAAACTTGCATTTTCGATTTAAATTTTAATTTTTTTCCTCAAAAAAACCAAACAAAATAAAACAATCATAAGCTCACAACGTCGTACCTATTTGTGAATAGGTTCACCTTTGCTGGGGATCGGTCTTGCATAATTAGGAAAGTAGCGGTGGGATTGTATCCATAAGTCACTGCGCCGTACTTCTAAAAAATACACATATATATAAAATAAATAAACTACTCAAAAAGAAATACAGTTAATTACGTCAAAAGATAATTTATTGTCACAATTAATTTGGATAACATACTAATTTTTATTATTATTTAAAATAACATATTTTTCAAATCAAATCAATCAAGGTAACCATATTGTATACAAAGATAAAAATTACTGACATGTCACTTATATCCAGTTATCAAAATTTTTAATTTCTAATATTTTTCTTAATTATTTTTAATTTTGCTCAAAATAGCAAGTTATTATCAAAAAGTATTTTTAAAAAGAATATATGAAAGTAAGTTACCTTTTAACGTAATTAACCTAAATATGTAAATCCCACATGGATACGGGATTATTACTTAAAAGTGGTTGCTAAAATCATAAATATGTACATGATCCATTCATCTAATTGTAAAAGATAAATTAAAATCAGATAAATACAGAATTAGATTCAACAGAGTATTACATCTTCTGAGGAAGGAGGGAGGGGAGGGGAGGGCGCACAGGCAACATCTCAGGGTATCAAACCATCAATGGGCATAATTTTTCAGTCAAATAAGTAATATAATAAGCTTTATTTTGTTGTTTAATGTTCATATCTTCACTATCGATGACAAACGTTATAATCTTAGTTGATGATAGCAATGAAATTAGAAAACATAACAAGTGACGGAAAAATATTAGTATCAAAATACATAAGGTGCCCTACAATAAACAACAAGAATTTTTTTACTACTCACTAAGATAATTTTGTCTAAATTTCACATCAAACAATATAAGAAGTGATCAAGCCCCTTTAAAAATAGTATGTTGTTTTTTTTAAAAAAATTTAAAAAGACGTTACTATTCTATCTTACTCTGGGCATGAAAATGTTCAGGACCGGCCCTGAGTACCGAAGATACCATCATTAAGTACTTTTGAAAATTTCAAAATTATGTTTAAACTTATAATATAAAACTACTTAAAATCATATATAAACACACTAGATTTATGTAAAACGTGCATGTTTACAGTTACAGAACTTTTTCAAATTCACATGACTTTTAATGAGCTAGAATGTGTGAATGTGTGTAATATGTTACAAATAACATTATATTACTTGTATATACATGAATATGATTTTTTTATAACAACATGTTCACACTTAAAATTCGTATGTTCATATGGTAAATATAGTACTCTGCATTTTCGGATAACCATATTCTATATAGAATTAGATGTTGGTTGGTATAATCTTGAAAAATATACAAAATAGATTGTACATGTGTGTGTGAAATTAAACATAGGTTGGTACGATCTTTGAAAAAATAGAAAATAGATTGTTATTTGGTAGATTAAAATTAGGTTGATATCATTATTATACTGTACACAAATTTAAATTTTCTTTTTATCAATCTTATAAAGCACTGAAAGATCTGTTGTTCGATCGATGGGATGGGCGTCAATCATTCCGGTTATCTGACTTTCCGTCGATAACACCAAAGATTCTCTCATATGCTCTTAGATTGAGGGGTTTTCCACCACAAGTTCATTTTATTTGACATGCAATTAATCGATAAGAAACAGTGTAAACATACCATGAACCATTGCAAACGTCGTGGTTGTAGATCTGTCTACTGCAATAGTGAAGGGGCTCGAAACCGAGAGGATACAACAAAGAATGAAGACGAAAGTACATGCCATTTCTTCAATTCGAGCAAATTTTTTAGTTTCTTTGATTTAAAAATAGCATCAATCACACATATGCAACTTGTATTTTATAGTTGAGGAAAATACAATAAACTTATGTTTATAAATTAGACAAAAATATCTACAAAATTAAGGGATAGTGGGATTGTTAGTGCCACATTTAACAATTATGAATTTATGACAAATTTTCCATTAATGGAAGACTAGAAGCATATATGGATCGAAAGTATTCTATTTCATTCATGATTGGGGTAGACTAGACCCACAAAAGTACAAAACAAAGTGTGGAGTTTTTTTCTTTTATAAAATTAAATTAATGAATGATAATTAAGCTTCTTATTTATATCTAAAAAACTTAGTTGACTAATGTTAAGACTAGGGTTAGTACATATAATAATTTAAATGTATAAGATTTGAAAAATAAAAACATGTGCCTGTTTAGTGGTAACTTTGGTATCGACGATGAAATTTATCATCATTTAAGATGTGTATATGATAGCAAACAATATTTGTATATTAGTCGTTACTAAAAACATAAATGGTCATTATAGTATTCTTGAGCAATACTTACAATAAGCATAAGCTTTATAACCTTTGTTGCATTCAACTCTGTGTTTTCGTCGTTAATCTTGATGTATTGTAGCTTCTATACATGTTTATGATCTTATTTATCTTGTTTTAGAATGTTATTGTGTTGATGTTTCATGACCAAGAGACTTAAAGTCTCTGGTCCAGTATTTAACATTTTGTCCTCATGTTAACAGAGAGTTTTTAAGTCTCTCTGTCTTAAACATAAAGAGTCTTTAAGTTTCTCAGTTCATAAGTTAGTTTATTCTTTGACAACAATAGAGAAACTTAAAGTCCCTAGGCCCAAAGCATAAACAACCTTGAATTGAATCAAGACCAGTACACACATTAACACTCCGAGACTTGCAATGAATGAGCCACAGATCACCACCCTACCTAGAGACTTAACTTATCGAGGTCCAAATATCCTCAGCCCACCCTAAGTCTTAATGATTTGGGGGTCATCACACAACCAAGGCCTTAAGGCCGATGCAAGACTCGGAATGCAAGGACAAGCGCCGATATATAGTTTCGGTGTTCAAGACCTATGTCGGCCAAACAAAATTCAACCAGGGCCAAGACTATAAGTCTCGGACCCATCACCTTAAATCGATTCAATTACTTCAATTTTGCTAGATTATTCCAATTAAATGTTAGATATAAGTTTCTACATGTTTAATTTGATGTTTACAAGATGAATTGAACTTCAATTTGAAGGTTTATGCTTGTTTCTTGCGTATGGCTTCCCGGACTTTGTCCAGTTGCCGTAAAACATAAAACACACACATCTTTGTGATTTTAAACTTAAAATTACGTTGATATTCTTGTAGATTGTTGCTCATCTTCAACTCTTGATCAATATTATGTAACTTTCTTGGCAAAATCTTGCACAATTCCTTACAAATTGTAAAGAGAAGCTTGATATGAACTCACAGTGTGTTTGAATGAGAAAGCAGATGCATCATGCATGTATAATGACTATTCACCTTGATGAATACATGTTTTATTAATATTAATTTGGCTAAATTATGATTAGCACCCCTTAACCTTAACTATTTGCAATTAACACATTTAACCTTTAGCATAACTTTTAGTAATATCATTCAAAGTAGATTGCTACAATTTAAATAAAAGTTACATTAAGTAGCTAAATAATGTTAGTTAAGCTAACGGATGTTACAAAAGATGAGAGCAAAGATGGGGTTTTGTTTAATAAAAATCCAACGGAGGCTTCAACTGAGATTCGATGTTTCAATAAATGTTTCTCTCTAGAAACAATTCAATATAAATTTAGCCATCACCTTCCGACACTCTCTCCTCTAACTAGTAAGAGATGGAAGAGAGGAGTCCACTGTATGGTTGCGATGAGTCCGGGGGAACAGGGTCATTCCTATCGTTTTTGGGGCCCGGGGCAAAGATTTAAAAAGGGCCCTTCTAAACATGTATGTATATATATAAAATTTAAAGACTAAAAGAAACAAACGTATAAATATGTACGTAAATATCATAATCAAACAACTAGTCAAATAAGTAAACTATTAGTATTAGTCTAGCGGAAATTTTTTTTGGGCCCCCTTGGCTGTTGGGCCCTGGGCAATAGCCCATGTTGCACACCCCAATGGGCCGGCCCTGCGGGGGAAGACGTCGGTGAAGCACCTGCAAATGAATGACCAGCGGTGCTTTTTGGGGGCTTCCACAAGAGCAAATCGGTAAAATTGAAAATGGGTGAAATACTGAAATATATAGAATAATTAATTCGCCAGGTATGTTTTAATTATTTTGATATTGTTTTCTTTAATAATTAATAATTAATTGATGATGTATAATATTTTATCATTTTATCGTTATTTATTATTTAATCATATTCTATTAAATTGTAGGGAACTTTATGCAAAAACTTTCAAGTTGGATATTTTTACAATTAAAACTCTCAACTATTTTTTTTATTGCACAAAAAACCTCCAACCGGTAAAGTTTCATGAAAATGTGATATTACCGATTGTAATCGGTTGAAAGTCACTGACCACCGTCGACAAATCCAGTGACCATCTAAATTTCATCGAAAATATAAATTCCAACAGAAAAAAACATATTTAAAAAAAGAAATCAACATGAAATGTGGATTTGGATCATAAATCACAGATACATTAGTTCATTAGAGAGAATGTTCGATAGAGACGAAGAATTAGTTAACATATTGCAAGTCTTTTTTTTTTTTGAAAAAAATCTCATTTCTATAAGTTTTAGTTAGTTGGATGTTTTTTGTGCAATAAAAAATGGTTGGAGATTTTAATCACAAAAATGATCAAACTTAACGCCGTGTTCTTTAACTCTAATAAACAGGAGGAACAGATAGAATCAAGAAGAGATCGAACACTTATAGTGTTCCACAACAAAACAACGAAGAGAGATGATTGAAATTTACCAGTATTTTAGTCTATTTTTATTCTTCCTAAAACTGAGAGGGAAAGGATAAAAACAACTTCATCTCCTTCCTATTGCTTTTTGTTTCCCTCGTGTCCTTTCCAATCCATTTTAACGAACACAACGTAAAGGTCTTTGCACAAATTTTCCTAGAATTTATTACCTATATTTATAATATTTCTCAAGAGCAAAGTACTCATTTTTTTAAAAATGACCGGTAATATGACTAGAATCATTTATATTGCTGTTGTAATTTCATTATGAAAAAGATAACAAATCATAATTTATAAATAATCACTATGAAGAAAATTGTAATTTACCCTGAAATATTTATAAAGTGCTGCACACTGCGAAAACAGAGTTCGTAAATGTTTGGGTGGGCTTATTCCTCCGGTGCACGCCTAGCCGACGGCCGAGAATCCCTCTTTGCGCCGGTGATCCAATTCTGGCAGTCTTCCTAATTTTTACTGGTAATTCGTGTCACATTTCACCTTCATAAACATCATTCTTTCTCGCCATTCGAACTAATTGTAGTAAACTTGGATTATAATTAGTTCAGATCATCAATTAAAATTTCCGAGCTTACTCCTCAATCATTATTCATTATTATCTATCTTTCTAATTCGCTGGAATACAAATCTATTATACGATTATTAGTACAATAATCTGAAGATTGTAGGTATCCTGATGCATGCTTCGTTTGCATCACTTTTAGGGCACCAATGTAGCTACATAATACAAATACATGATCTGTATGAAACCACTTATTTCAAGCAAAAGTTAAGAAAATTGGATATGGAAAGAATAGATCGAGTGAGTGTTGATAAGAGTAAGTTAAGTGGAGTCTGAATCAAAAGCATCTGATTTCATATGGTCAAAGATAGAGCTGAATGGATTTATCTATTGGTCAATGTATCTCATGAAAAATTATGCATTTGATTCATGGTGAGTGTCTGAATGCAACTAAACAATTGTTATAAATTTAGGTTAATAGCAGGGGACAGTAGCAAATAGCATTCAAGTGATTGCATCTTATTAAGAATAGGGTTAATGACATTAAAGAGCTATGTACTTTCATCTATGTTTATTTTATGGATTTTTTTTTATATATACTAATCCAGTTGATGTAGTTTATTTGTTGTTTTGATTTGGTACATTTGCAAACCGAAAGGCCGAAAACTACTTAAATCCCGTAAAAATATTATGTTGCTTATTTAGTGGTGATGTAGACACTAGTTCAATCACTTAGATTTAGTAAATTAAATGATTTTGTTTTTAATGTGACATGAACTAACAGTTTATAAGTATAAAATTGCAATGTACAATCAATAATATAACCTACTTTACAGAATCTAAATGATGTTTGGGTCATTGCTAAATAGGTTGTGTAAGTCTTTTTACCGGATTCATCCAACTTCTCGTTGCAAAAGTGTCAATTCAATACAACAAAAAAATGATACAACTAAATGTGTATAGAAGCCTTTGACATAAATTGGAAAGTTAACAAAAAAACATAGCTATTACATGCCATCAATTGTAAGAACAAACCACCAATTTGCAGGGTGGCTCACCCAAGGCATTGGTTAATGGTTAGACTCAAGATATATATAAGCATTGAAGAACACTGCAAAATTGGATCTAACTTGATAATAAGAAGTAAGAATTCGATACTTAAAAAATTATGGGCCAGAATACTATTTTCAAGAACATACAGTAGACCCTTTATCTTGGAACTTTTGAATGTATAAACCTTAATTAGAAAAGGTAATATAGTTTAATCAAAGTTATATTCAATGTATTAGAGATTTAGAGTATGTAATACTCTCATAAAAAAGTCCAAAGTTTCAAACAACATTTGATACTCTTGCAAGCAAGGCAGCGTGTTTTCACCGTATTACCTTTGATACTCTTGCATAGAATTTTTTGTGAAAATTATATGTTAACTTTGGTTGCAATTTGCCCTTTGGCATAAACAGATACAGTTACTTAATGCAGCAGTTCTCATAAAACAAGTGTTGGTTAAGTAAATTGCATATATATATCAGTAAATCTGGCAATCTGCGAAGATTTTGATTGCCAAAAGTATCTCCAGATTTGTGCAATGAAACTATGTTATCTTTTATTGCAATTTTCCTTTTGGTATAACCAGATACAATTACTTCTATATTATCATACAAATTTATGCAATGATAGGTAGAAACTTTGTTTGTTCTTCAGGGAATTTACATTGCTTGATCTAGAGCAATATTACTGTATTACGATATAATTTACAGTAATCATACCCAGCTAAAAGCTATTGGACTACTTACAACGTATTTTCCACTGGACCACGCTAACCGTCCAAAGCTGGTAGTCCCCGATTGCATTGAATGAGCAGTGAATGTAACCGTATAAACCTTTGTCTCCTTTCGCGCTGTGAATGTCAGCTCTTCTGGCTCCACTTTGATGCTCACAGCCTGTGTATTTGACGATACCGAAACCTTGTATGTTGACGGAGGTCCCATGTTAGTCAAACTCCTTGTGTACTTTACGATGGTTGGTGCACTGCTTCCGCCATTTTCCCCAGAAGCCGTCAACAAAGGAACCGCAAAAGATGGGTAATTAAGATCTTCTACCCTGTATTTCTTTCCTACAGTACATGTGAAACGTCCGCCTGCAAACATCTTAATAGAAGCAGAAGTGTAATTTAAAGCGCAAAGGAAGTTCAGGTAGTCATCGGGAGAGGCATCGTAAACAAGACCAGGATCAAGGGCCGAAACTGGGTCCACGTGTCCTGCACCGTGATCAAAAGGGGTTGATGGCATTCCGGTTGCTACATCCTGCAGCCCTTTGCCGTTTTTGTATGTGTTATATGCTGTTGTCATAAGTGCCGATCGTATAGCTGCTGGACTCCAATCTGGATGGGCTGCCTTTAGTAGTGCCGCGAGCCCACTTACGTGTGGGCATGACATCGACGTTCCGGATATGATATTGAATTCCACGTGTCGAAGGTCTTCGTTTAAGCCCGTGGGACCGACTTTACCTGTCCAACCTGCTAGGATATTGACCCCTGGTGCTATGAAATCAGGTTTGAGTATTTCTGGTGTGACTGGATTTGGACCCCTGGAACTAAATGCCGCTACTACCGGTGATGGTTGGATGCCTAATTGGGTTCCTCCGGATGCGATCATAGCCGTTGGATTATGATCCGAGACTATATAGCTTTTTATCGCATTCCCAGCTCTCTGACCTATGTTTGCGCTCGGTATGAGATGCGTGTCAGCCACCAGCTCTTCCCCGAACGTATCGGTGTTAGCTAAGATCATTCCTGCTCCACCAGCTGCCTTTACGACCATGCCCTTCTGCACCCTCGAATTCAACCCGCGTTCACACAACACGATTTTGCCAGCAACTCTTCCCCGTGGCAACGAGCCCGGCACACATAGATTCCCAGTTGTTGAGTTGCTGATATTACCAGCAACAACCAATGGAATCGTCGAACCTGATAATGGCTTTCCACTGTAAAGCGATACACCCGAGAATTTCTCTCCGTTTCCAAGGGTAATGTAAGCCGGAAAATCACGGTCTAGAGTTCCTGCTCCTACGGTAGCTATCCATGGGGCGACATTCGTTAAGCTTAGAGAACTAGGCCCGGCGTTACCAGCAGAGCATGCGATGAATATTCCGTGGGATACGGCTTTGAATGCTCCGTAAGCAACGACATCGTTGGTGTAATCAGAAATCGAGCCTCCTATCGACAGTGATAATACATGGACACCGTCCATAATTGCCATCTCCATCGCCGCTAGTATATCGCTGCCGAAACATCCCCCTAGCCAGCATGCTTTATAAACAGCTAACCTGGCACTCGGAGCCATCCCACGTGCCGTTCCTTTTCCGAAACCAAATAGACTCGCTCCTGTTACGGTGGAACCAGCTGCTGTAGTTGCAGTGTGCGTTCCATGTCCATCATCATCCATCGGAGACTTCGATTCCACGTTTTCATCAATTGGTCCGTACGTTGCTTCATACGCTTCCGAAAAGTACCTCGCACCGATTAATTTCTTATTACAGCTCGATACACTAAACCCCTTTCCGCTCTCACACTCGCCTTTCCACGAACCAGGAACCGGGCCAAACCCCGTATCGTCTAGGCTCTTACTCCCAGGCCACACACCAGTATCAACCACTCCAACAATAACATCACCACCCGAACCATACTCCGAAAGCATCACACCGCTTCTTTCTAGTCCAAGAAACTCCGGCGACCGGGTCGTGTGAAGCTCGTACACCACCTCTTCTTGAACCGACACAATCCCATGTTTTCGTTCAAGTAACTTCGCTTCCTCAACCGTCAGCCTCGTCGAGAAGCCATGGATAACCGTATCATAGGTATACAACATCTCCGTGGACTCAGACACCGATCTCATAGACGTTTCGTACCACTCCTTATGTTCTGAAAACACCGACGGCATTACAGACTTGTCCATGTGAACAATATACGTCTTCTGGCGGTGTTCCCGGTCTCCCGCCACATAACGGTAACAAAACACCACCATCATTAGAACATTTCTGGGCTTCATTTTGCCAAAAATTCTTGGCTAGTTTTTGCAATTTCTTGTGAAGAACATATGAGTGTCAAATTTGAAACTCTAAAATTGATATATTAGCTGTTAACAAAGAGGTTACATATATATGGGGTATGGCTATTGCCTTATAATTGTTATTATCAAGGATTTGAAGTGAGTGGACCCAATGATTTGTATCCTAATCAATGAGTCTCTATTGTTATTGTTAAAAAAAAAAAAGTTTCTTATTCTTCATGCATGTGTGGCTTATAGTAATATGAATATTCTTTTTTAAAATATTGTTATGGGTATAATAAATCAAAAAGATAATCACAAAATTTATATACGTTTGGTTAAGAGAACTGAAGAGACAAAAAATAAAAACGAATATTAGGTTTTTAGACTAGGAAACGTGAAAAAATAATAATCTTATGATTGTTGTAGTTCTCTTTTTCTAATTTTAGCTTTTACTTGATATTCCACCATTGCTAGAGAAATGAGTAAATTAAATTTAAAGTTATGTATTGATTCAACTTGACAGAGAATTGATATACATAATTCAAGTCTCCTAATTGATAGAGTGATAGTTTGTCTTCATTTCCTTTTTCTCGATTTTTTTAACCAAACACAACCTTAAATTCTAAAAGTACGTTTACTCGTCATCGAATAAGTTCTTGTTTGGTTTGTTGGATTTCAAATGATAAAACGAGATGTATTATTTTGAGAGTATAATATTTGTTTTCAAAATATTATAAATACATTATTTTTTTCTATAAATTCTGAAAGTATGTTACTGTAGAAATACGTCTAAAGAAGTTTAAGAGTGCTTTTAGTAAGCGAGAATTTTCAGTTTGAAGTTTTTAATAAAATTGAAAACATGATGGTTTTTAAGAAAACACATTTTAGAGATGAGAATGTGTTTAGATGTGTTATAAATAGTTGTTGCATTTTCATTCACTCCCATTTATAACAGATATTTAGGTGACTAGAGTGAAAACAAAGGTTGAAAATCTCAAATATGTGTTTTCAAGTTTGCTTGTAAATCTAAAAACTGATAACATTAAAAAAAATGAATCTGAACGCGTTCTCTAGAAACTCTTGTTTTCAACGAAAAGAATCACCAAAAATATACTAACTAAACGACCCTTAAAGGTGGGATCCTAGAGTGTTACTCGCTCGTATACCCTTAAACGTTTAAAAAAAACTTTTCGCACTTTTGCACGTTGTTTATTTGAAGTCAGTAATGTTTAAATTCTTAATCAACAAAGCCAACTATAAGATAATTAACATAGTTTTAAAACTAACAAAACTATTCATGTTTGTTACTGATGATTTCTTTATATATCAGATCTTAGGGTGGGGGATATACATTCCCCTCCCAAACTTACCATTTTGGACACATCAGTACCACATCAGCTTTACTATCTTCATCATTTTCATTCTAAAACTTTGAAAATACACATCATTCTTAACTTTTTATCTTAATATCCATTAACTCAATTAATTTAAGCTGGAGAAAGAGAGAAAAGGCCGTTGGGGGTTTGGTTTGGCTGCTGATGGGGGGTGGTGTTCTCGTCGGGAAAATCCCAGTTGGCCAAGCCGTCGGTCCATTGGCTTGACCATACCGTCTCACCTAGTCGCCTTAAGGAGATTAAAGATACTGATATCGAATAACATATTCATATTCAATTGTTTTTGAATTTATTTATATTTGTTTCTCTGTCTAATAATTGATGAAAAAGCTAGATTAGTTTTAGTTGGGATAAGTAAAGCACTTGTCTTTATGACTAATTTGTCAACAATACGTTGGTCACTTTAGTTCAAGATGAGGAATCCCTTCAGCTTTTTGCAAGCACTATGGCTTCGAAAGCTTTTATAAATTTTTAAAAATTTTGAAAAAAAAAGGCAACAATACAATTTAACATTTTTTTATTACTATTTTACCAGGCCCGTCTTTTAGGACGTACGAGAAGGTCGACCGCACAGGGCCTCCGATTTTGTAGGGCCTCACAATCGTAAAAATGATCAGAGTATCAAACGAAGTACTTTGAATATTAGTTTCTCATTAATCATTATTTCGTTTTAAGCATACTATATATCATTTTAGAAATCTTATTGAATATACAACCATATAAAATTTGTCATTCACGACATCTAATTTACATATTAAAACTCAATTGCAAATTGAGTAATCTATTATTTAAATTTTTCATAATTAAGTGTCTATATCATATGTATGTGTACAGGGCCTCCAAAATCCATGGGACGGCTCTGTATTTTACGTAGCATCCAAATCTTAAACGATAAGTTTATTGTATATAAACGAGTTATTGAACACTCGTACGTTGCTGCGGTGTCTAAAATATTAATTTACAAAATAAATATAAAATCAAATTAAGGAACATTTTTTAAACAATTCAAATAACGAAACACAACTGAACCAGAATCGAAGAGTGAAATTGGAAAGCTGATATAGATTCAATAAGCAAAACAAATGATACTGTTAGTTGGTTATTATTATTGATTTTCTAGATTTTGTAATGTTAAAATTACAAACAATGTATTATTAAATTGGATCGGAACCAGAATTAATTAATTAAGTTTCATAATCATAATTTGAAAATTTGACATTGATTAGGTCTAATCGTCAATTTAATTTGTTGGTTTTACGATCAAATCAAATAAATTTATAAATATAATGTCTCTAATAGATCGATAAGGGTTTGTCAACGTTATAATAGTAATGTTCAATGTTATACATGATCATATTTAATAAAATAATCAAAATATTAAATAGTTACATTTTAGTTTTAAAACAAGGGTTAATTACGTTAAAAGGTAATTTATTATAATTGTTTTTTCAATTTGGGTAACATACTAAATTTTTTTCTATTTGAGGTAACATACTTTCTAGATCAAGTCAATCAAACTAATCGTATCGGATTGAAATGTAAAAATTATTGACATGACAGTTTTTTATCCAGTTATCAGTTTATTAATTTATAATATTGCTTAATTATTTATAAATTTGCTCAAAATATTAATGTATTATCAAAAGGCACTTTTTAATTGCACAAAATAATACACATCATATAATAGTTAAACTGTCATTTCTGTAAAAAACATATTGACTGGACAAAGAAATTGTCACGTCAGTAATTTTTACCTTTCAATCCGATATGATTACATTGATTAACTTGATTTGGAAATATGTTACCTTAATTATAAAAAAATTAATATGTTACCCAAATTGAAAAAAAATAAAACAGTAAGTTAACTTTTGATGCAATTAACCCTTAGGTGGCGTTTGGTTCACAGAATGTTTTAAAAGGAATTGGAATCTGCAAGGAATTGGAATTGGAATCCAAATCATGTTTGGTTGGCTAAAAATGAAATTGGAATCCAATTTCATAATTCGTTGGTAGGGTAGGATGGGAGGGTAGAGATGGATAAGTCTCTAAGGTAGGAATAGGATAAGATGGATAGGGGTAGGGAGGGTGGGTGAGATGGGGGTGGGTAGGGTGGATGAGGGATGGGTAGGTGGGTAGGGGTAGGTATGGTGGGTAGTAGGTAAAAATAGGTTGGATAGCGTAGGTAGGGTAAGGGTAGGTGGGTTGGGTGGGTAACGCATGATGGATGATGGATGGGTAGAGGTTAGTATGGTGGGTAGTAGGTAAGAGTAGGTTGGACAACGTAGGTAAGGTAGCGGTAGGTGGGTGGGATGGGGTAGGGTAGGGTAGGGTAGGGTGGGTGGGGTGGATGAGGGATGGGTGGGTGGGTATGGGTAGGTATAGTGGGTAGTAGGTATAAGTAGGTTGGATAGCGTAAGTAGCGTATGTGGGTCGGGTGGGGTGGGGTGGGTAATGTATGATGGATGAGGGATGAGTAGGTGTAGGGGTAGGGGTAGGTATGGTGGTTAGTAGGTAAGAGTAGGTTGGATAACATAGGTAGAGTTAGGGTAGGTGGGTTAGAGGTGGGTGGGATGGTAGGTAATGGTAGGTATAGTGGGCAGTAGGTAAGAGTAGGTTGGATAGAAAAGGTAGGGTTGGGGTAGGTGGGTTAGAGGTGGGTGGGATGGGGTAGGGTAGGGTAAGGTGGGTATGGGTGGGTGGGTAGGTAGCTAGGTAGGGTGGGTGGGGTAAGACTAGACATGTTGTAGTGTAGTGTGTTAAAGGTAAGAAGTATTTTTGTAATCAACCACTTTCTGTTTTGAAAAGGAATTGAATTCCATCCATTGTGTGAAGGAATGTTATTTTCCTTCATTCATTGGAAAATTTCAATTTTGATGGAATCCAATTCCCTTTTATAATTGAACCAAACACATGAATTGACTGGAATTGGATTCCTTTCCCCACCAATTCCCTCGGATTCCAGTGAACCAAACGGCCCCTTAAACAATTTCATTAGAAATTTTTATTGTGCATTTGAATGATAAACTCTTATTTCATACAATTAAACATGACATAATAGTTTCAAATGACAACTCCAAACATAATTTTAATTAAAATCATAATTTTAAGTGTGTAAGAAATGTTGTACTAATAAATGTTAAAAAAGGACTAAACAAAAATTTATTAAAATAAAAGGACTAAATAAAATATAACACTAAGATAATGGTGTGTTATGAAAATTTTTAATTTAAAATTAAAAAGAAAAAGAAAAACACAACCGAAAGCATGGCAGAATGTCATTGGGAAATTTGAGTCGATAATTATATGTATATTTGAATTGAATATATTCAAACAAAAAGCTGACATAGACGTTATGGGTATCATTTTTTTGTAAATTGGTTGAAAAACTACACTAAAACTTTTATTCTATAGGGTTATGATAAATACACACCCCCTTATTTTCTAATTATACACCCCCTAATTACGTTAATCATTAAGTAATCATTGCATGATTTGATATATTTAAATTATTTTTAATATAAAAATGCAATAATGATGATAATAATGGTGGTCCCGCCCACTAAAAAACAAAAATAATTATATAAAATTGACAAAGGGAGGGGGTGTGTTGTTTATAAAATGGTGGGTCCCACGACATTAAGGAGTTATTAAGCTAATTAACTAGAGGGGAGGGGTGTGTAATTAGAAGAAAAAAAATAGGAAGGGCGTGTGCCGTTTAACACAACCCTAATATTGTATTTTGCTGCATTTGAGGATTAAAATATCAACTTTAGTGATATTTATTACATTAAATGGATAAATAATTCATTATCTATTGTAAATTGATAAGTTTGTTATATTAAATGGTTAAATAATTCATTATCTATTGTAAATTGATAAGTTTGTTATATTAAGTAGTTAAAAATATATATTACGTAAAACGTTAAGAAATAAAAGTATGTTGTAGTATCTTACAATTATCCATATAAATCAAAACGTTAATCTTTAAAATAAAAAAAAAAAACCTGTAAACTTTCATGGATTTAGTGATTCAGTCACTGGATTTTTTAATTCAAGATTTTAAGTCCCTAAACAATTTTTGTCTTATTTAAACTCTTACACTCTTTTTAAAACTTTTTTTTTCACATTCATGTTAAAATGGAACATAAAAGATTATTTGAAAAAGATCATACATAAACACACAATGGAATTATATGAGACGTGCATATTCACAGTCACGATACTGTTACAAACGTATGTTCACAGTCATAGTACTTTCTCAAGTTTGCATGACTCTTAAGGAGATAGAATGTGTGAATGTGTAATATTTTATAGATGACTCTATATTATTTGTATCTATATAAATATGAAAAAAAAAAACATTTTTTTCACAGCATGTTTACATTCAAACCTCTTGTGTTCACATAAAATGTACAATAGTTTGCATTTTTGTAGATACTCATGATAGATTTTATTTTTCAATAATCAAGAATCTTTCTAATCAATTCAAACACAAACTTAGAGATTGAGATGAAACACTTACTTGATTGTAGAGTAATTTTGTTTGTAGATGATGATGGCATTGAATTCCCATTATGATGTCAAAAATGATTGATGAAATGAATTCTCTGCAACCGCTTCAATCAATTCTGGTGTTCTTATGGTATTCAATTGACCGAACCAACATGACTCTTCATGAAGCGTTGCAACTTATATTGACATCTAAAGGGAAATTCCAATTAACCCCCTCAATTAATTAGTTACTTCCATCAAGTAACCCAAATAAATAAGAGGATAATTTATGTCATATTGGCATAGTTAATGTTAATTTCTAATATAACATTATTCTAATAATTTATTACAAAACTAGTTTATTACCCGAGTATTACGCGGATATCTTTAATATATATAAAATATAATAAATAAAAAGATAAAGATATAAATATTATTTTTTAAACAAAAGTATATAAGATGATATTATTATTTATTATAACCTATTAATTTTGTATATTTCTAAATATATATGAAGAGGAATTATTTTCTTATATATATTTTTAAATTTTTATTATATTATCTTATAATCAATAAGTTAGTAGATTATTAGATTTTATTTGATTTGATTTGATTTGATTTGAATTTAAAAGTGGATTATATTAGATTTGGATAGATTTAATTAATTGTATAGTATTAGATTTTGTTTGATTTGATTTGAATTTAAAAGTGGATTATATTATATTTGGATAGATTTGATTTAAATTTCTTTATTATTTTTAAAATCTATAAATGTCACGTGTCGATTCATGGTGACGACACGTGGCTTCACCAGAAATGAGTATAGTTACTCTTTTAATAGTATAGATAGATAGATGGTACTAAGGTCATATAACATGGATATATATTTCTAACATTCTCCCACTTGATCGAGTGACCATTTGTGATGAGTACTTAAATGTTTGGCCAAGATAATACCCATTAATTTTATATTAAAGTGATAGCAAAAAGATACAGTCAATCGAGTTATTATAAACCCGAGACCCCCATCAATTATACTATAACTTCAACATCGAATAATCAGAAATTTTAAGCCAACGTGACTGAAATATACAATATAAGTTGTATAAATTTGTCTATAGATTAATAAGTGCATGCATACATTAGTATAGACAAAAGACTAAAAGTTTGAGGAAATTTATAATTATGTCAATTATATCTAAGAACACTATGCCATTATATAAGGTGTCTTCATTACAAGCCCTTGGAAGACTTTGGGTGGTAGACCTTTCGTCATCGGACTCGCAAGCATATCATGAGTGTTGATGAATTCGATACAAAGTTTGTTTTCCTCTACTCGTTCTCGTACGAACACGTACTTTGTATCAAGATATAATCCAGCCCCACTCGAACTATTATTGTTCGAAAAACTAACGGCAACAGAATTATCACAATAAATCTTCAATGGCCTCGATATGGAGTTTACGACTTTGAGCCCACTAATAAGATTTCTTAACAACATCTCGTGGCAAGTTGCATTATAAACTGCAACATACTCTGCCATCATTGTAGAGGTTGTCGTTAGTTTTTGCTTATGACTCTTCCACGAAATAAGTCCACCTGCCAACATAAAGATGTACCCTGAAGTTGATTTTTTATCATCTTTGCATTTAGCAAAGTCGGAATCAGAAAAACAAACCACTTCTAAATTATCAGTTCTTCTATAAGTTAGTTTGTAGTCTTTTGTCCCTTGAAGATATCGCAACACTTTCTTTGCTGCTTTCCAATGATCTAAGCCGGGATTAGATTGATATCGGCCTAGCATTCCAGTGATATAAGCGATATCAGGACGAGTACAAACTTGAGCATACATTAGGCTTCCTACTACAGAAGCACAAGGTATCAATCTCATTTGTTGCTTTTCTACCTCTGTTTCCGGGCATTGAAAAGATCCGAAAACATGTCCTTTAACTACAGGAGCAACTGAGGAAGAACATTGTTGCATGTTAAAACGTGCAAGAACACGGTCAATGTAAGCCTTCTGAGATAATCCCAATGTTCCATTTACACGATCTCGTTCTATTTCGATGCCGATCACATAAAAGGCTTCCCCGTGATCTTTCATGTCAAAATGACGTGAGAGTAATCGTTTTGACTCATGCAACAAATTTAGACTATTACTTGCCAAAAGAATATCATCAACATAAAGAACAAGTATGGCAAAGTTGCTCCCACTCATCTTAAGGTAGGTACACTGATCCACTTGATTCTTGTTAAAGTCATTCTTTTTCATGACTTCATCAAATTTCAAATACCATTGTCGTGAAGCTTGTTTTAACCCGTATATGGATTCTTTTAGCTTACAAACTAAGTGTTATTGACCCTTATGTTTGAAACCTTCTGGTTGGTCCATGAACACGTCTTCGTGTAAATCGCCATTAAGGAAAGCTGTTTTAACATCCATTTGATGCAGCTCTAAATCAAAATGAGCTACTAGTGTCATAACGGTCCTTAGGGAATCCTTTCTTGAGACAGGAGAAAAAGTCTCCCGGTAATCAATTCCCTCTTTTTGGGTGTAGCCATTAGCAACCAATCGTGCTTTGTATCGCTCGACATTTCCGTTTGGATTTAACTTGGTTTTAAAAACCCACCTGCATCCCACGGGTTTTACCCCTTTTGGTGGTTCAACCAATTCCCAAACGTCATTTTTACTCATGGAATCAAGCTCATCAATCATAGCTTCATTCCATTGAGAGGATTGGTCACTATTAATGGCCTCCTTGTATGAAGTTGGATCGTTACACTTTCCTATATCCAAGTCAATTTCATTAAGGTAGGTTATATAATCATCAAAGTTAGTAGGTCTTCTAGACCTCGATGATCTTCTTAATGAAATTTCATGTTCTTGAGGCTCAATGATATCTTCAGGGATTTGTTCTTCTAAATTTGATGTGCCTTCATCTAATTACATAAATAGTCCCTGTGGTTTGTCCTAAAATTTGAATTTGGTCCTTGAATTTTCAATTTTGCAAAAATGGTCCTTAGTTTCATAGTTTGTTTGCAATTTTGGTCCCTCAACCTATTAACTTTTTTAATATGACCAAATTACCCTTATTTTGATGCAAACCATAGGGACTATTTCTATAATTAGTTTTTAACTCTTTTTAATCTTAATTAAATAAATTATTTTTTAGTGTTACTTAAATTTAATAAACTATAAAAAATAGAATTGAATTATATAATTATTTATGTTGGTTCATAAATAATTTAGATATTTTTAGTCTTAATTAATTTTAATTTACTATAATCAAAGTGTAAATCAATCAAAATTTATAATCGAAAATATCATTTATGTTTAGAAATTATTTTTTAAAAAGATTTAATAAATAAGAAATTTTTTCTTTATAATTATTTATACTGGTTCATACATTTATAATAAAAAATATTTATGTTGATCAAATCACAAAGACATTTATGTAATTGACTCTACTTTATTTTAGTGTTAATTAACTTTAATAAATAATAATAAAAATTATTTATGAGCTAACTATTTAATTAAAGTTAAACATATTAAAGAACTTAAATAAATAAAAATTTAACGTTTAATTTGACCGAGTTAAAAAAGACTTCCAAATGGTCTAAGACAATCAAATTTTTTTATTTAACGTATCAATTATTTTATCGTTTTAATTTTTAGTTACACAAAAACGATTTAAAAGTTTAGGTCCATATAACATCTTTGAGATTCATGATTAACAACTTTTACCATCAAACTTTGGTTTGTCAACCTTTACATAAAAATCGAGAAATATAAATAGGTTTTTAATCTTTTTTCATCTTTCAATTTGACTTTTCATTTTAATCCGATTAAATCAACACCTTAAAAATTTAAATCATTTAGATTTATCACTTTACCATTATCACATTGCTTTGATATAAATGTGAACAGATTATAAAATAGAATCTTTGGCTGATTTTAATTAAGAAGAAAGTAAAATATTTGACCAACAAACATATTTTTATTTTAAATTTATGAACCAACATAAATAATTATAGAATCAAATATTTTTATAATATTTTATATACGAAACTTCTAGAAAATGGTGTCTAAACATAAATGATTTTTTCGATTAGAAATTTTGATTGGTTTACACTTTGATTATAGTAAATTAAAGTTAATTAAGACTAAAAATATCTAAATCATTTATGAACCAACATGAATAATTAAATAATTCTTTTATTTTTCATATAGTTTATTAAATTTAAGTAACACTAAAAAATAATTTATTTAATTAAGAATAAAAAAGAGTTAAATAATTAATTGTAGAAATGGTCCCTATAGTTTGCATCAAAATAAGGGTAATTTGGTCATATTAGAAAAGTTAATAGGTTGAGGGACCAAAATTGCAAACAAACTATGAAAATAAGGACCGTTTCTGCAAAATTGAAAGTTTAGGGACCAATCCAAATTTTAGGACAAACCACAGGGACCATTTTTGTAATTAACTCGGCATACTATGAGTAACATTATTCTCCAAAGAGTCACTAGGTGGGTCAATGTTATCTACAAGAGGTGCAATAGAAGGAAGAACTAAAAGATTCATTGGTCTTTCCTTTTGTACTTCTTGTAAGTTTAAGTCATGAAGTTCATTGCTCCCACTAACATTAGAGTTCTCTAGAAACTCAACATGGCGAGTTTCAACTATGCGAGTAGAATGAGAAGGGCAATAAAATCTAAATCCTTTTGATCGTTCAGGATATGCTATAAAGAAACAACTAACAGTTTTCATGTCAAGTTTCCTTTGTTGAGGGTTGTATAGCTTTGCTTCGGCTGGACAGCCCCATACCTTCATATACCTCAAGCTTGGTTTCCTTCCCGTCCAGATTTCATAAGGTGTCTTAGGAATGGATTTTGAAGGAACCCTATTGAGTATATGGACTGCTGTCTTTAATGCCTCGGTCCATAAAAATTGAGGTAAGCATGTATTAGCCAACATACTTCTAACCATGTTCATAAGGGTCCTATTTTTTTCTCAGCAACACCATTCTGCTGAGGTGTACCCGGCATGGTATATTGGTTCACGATCCCGTGTTCTTTACAAAAGTCAAAGAAGGGACCGGGATCCTGACCAATATCAATATGTCTACCATAATACTCGCCTCCTCTATCTGATCTCACAATCTTTATTTTTCGATCGAGTTGATTTTCAACCTCGGCCTTAAAGATTTTAAATGTGTCTAATGATTCAGATTTTTCATTAATTAAATACAAATACATATAACGTGAATGATCATCTATAAAAGTGATAAACGATTTATGTCCAGATATTCCAGCAGGAAAAGGTCCACAAATGTCAGTGTGTATAAGTTCTAATAAATCAGAACTCCTTGTGGCACCCTTTTTATTTCCTTTTGTCATTCTGCCTTTAAGGCATTTTACACATGACTCAAAATCACCGAAATCAAGAGTTGGTAACACTCCATCCTTCACAAGTCTTGACATTCGATATTGTGATATATGGCCTAAACGTTGATGCCATAACATAGATGAGGTTTCCAAGTCTCGTTTCCTTTTATGTGAGTTTTCATTTACATTATATGACAACAATGATTTTGAGAATTGTTCATCCAAGTACAATTTATAAAGTTTTCCAACCAAATAACCATAACCTTTAATGTCGGAATTTAGGCTAATAGTGACTTTATTATTACCAAATGTTACATAATATCCATCATTGTCTAACTTCTGTAGAGATACTAGATTCCGAGTCATTCTCGGTACATAAAGAGTATCATATAAGTTAACACAATAACAACCTTGCATAACTAAGTTTAAGGTACCCACGGCTTCAACATTTAGATCATCACCATTTCCGACTTTAATGGTCTTTTGGTTTCTTTCCAACCTCCGGATTGTATGGAATCCCTGTAAGGAGTTTGTAACATGTACCATAGAACCAGAATCAACCCACCATGTGTTTATAGGAACATTAATATTAAAAGACTCATAAATCATAAACAGATTATCACCTTTCTTTTTCAACCATGCCTTAAACTTCGGGCAGTCTCGTTGGCTATGTCCTTTCTTACGACAAAATTTACAATGAGGAACACCCTTAGGAGTAGTTGAACTAGATGCTGCATTTGTATTTGTTTTCTGAACCTTTGAGCTTTCACCAGTGTTAAAGTTGCCTTTTCTCTTTTTAGAGTTTGTGGTTGTGATGTGAGCAACATCGGGCTTTTCTATCTTCAATCGTTCCTCTTCTTGTACACACATAGCAATGAGTTCACTCATTTGCCACTTGTCCTTTTGAGTGTTGTAGTTTATTTTAAAAGGACCAAATTGTGCTGGAAGAGAAGTCGTTATGAAATGTACTAGAAAACCCTCACTAATTGCCATGTCCATGTCCTTAAGCTTATGTGCCATGTTGCTCATCATCATGATGTGCTCACGCACACCACTTACACCATCATACTTTGTAGTTAACATCTTCAGAATCAAAGTACTCGCATGTGCCTTGGAGGTTCCTTTCAATTGCTCCTCAACGGAGTCCAAATAAGTTTTCGCATTGTCTGAGTCAGGAATAGCTCCGCGAATGGCAACCGGGATGGACCCTTTTATGACCATGAGAGACATTCTATTCGATCTCTCCCACTGTTCATGCACTCGTTTATGCTCTGGAGTGCTTTGATCAGTGAGTGCATCGGGAGGATCATGCCTCAAAGCATAGTCTAGATCCATCATTCCAAGTGTTAGTTTAACAGCATCTCGCAATGATGCGAAGTTAGTGCCAGTTAAAGGTTCAATCCCATAGTTTGGACTTAAAGTGGTCACTGAATTGATACAATTAAAACATGTTGATTTAGAACATAAAATAAAAACATAAAGGGTAATCAAATAAAGTAAGCAAAATTAGCATATTTGAAGATCAAGCCTATTATAACACCAAAATAATAGACTCTACTAAGGTTTTATTTGAATATTGGTTTCGCATTGACTATAGTCAATATTCAAGTGTTAAGAACATGTATAAGATTATATCATGCCACATAAATATTACAGGTCACCTTTGGGCAGAAATATAATACTTATGTTTATTATGTCAAATTTTATGGTGTGTCATAAAATGATTTGCCTTTGGGTTCATCAAATCACAACACAATAATAATATCTCGTATATCCAATTCATGTAACCTTCCGTTGGGTTGGTTACTAAAAATATACAAAATATATAATAAAAAAAAACAGATCATGAATTATTCCATGATTTGATGATAAAACTAAACGACAATACTTATACAGTAATCGTTAATTCTAAAAGGAAACAATTCACCGATATATTCACGAAATTAGTTTGTGGATTGGATGAATTGTATTATTTATACTGATGGGTGATTTAAATTGTCATGAATTAATGGTCAACAATTAATGACAATTTATTAATAAAGATCAAGGAATTTAATCAAAGAATTTGACATAAAATTCATGGCAAAATTACCGATTCAAAGAAAACTCAAGTTTCGGTCAATTTATGATGAATTTTTATTAGTTAATGCATTTAATGCATTCTAAATAATAACACAAAATAATCCGATATTCTCAAAACAACAAATTAATGCTTAATTCACAAATAGTTGCAGAATTAATGCATATTTAATTCAACCACTCAATTTTGCAATTTTCGATACAATTTCAAAACTTTTCATCATCAGCGGTGAATTAAATTTAATGGTCATTAAACGTCGTCAACATTCAAAGCATTTACATGCCAATCAAAATTTCCGATGGCAAGTCCGTCCGTTTCATCGATCAAAAATTAACGGGATATAAATTAAAACTCAACATTGGGAATTAGGATTTCTTATTCAAAATTGGTTTGGATTGATTAAATTAACCATGCTCTGATACCACATGATAGATTTTATTTTTCAATACTCAAGAATCTTTCTAAACAATTCAAACACAAACTTAGAGATTGAGAGGAAACACTTACTTGATTGTAGAGTAATTTTGTTTGTAGATGATGATGCCATTAAATTCCCGTTATGATGTCAAAAAATGATTGATGGAATGAATTCTCTGCAACCGCTTCAATCAATTCTGGTGTTCTTATGGTATTCAATTAACTGAACCAACATGACTCTTCATGAAGCGTTGCAATTATATTGACATCTAAAGGGAAATTCCAATTAACCCCCTCAATTAATTAATTACTTCCATCAAGTAACCCAAATTAATAAGAGGATAATTTATGTCATATTGGCATAGTTAATGTTATAATTTTTCATATAACATTATTCTAATAATTTATTAGAAAATGGTACTAAGGTCATATAACATGAATATATATTTCTAACAACTCACACAAACTAAACACACACAGGTATACATATATATGTACATATGTGTACACACACACACACACATATATAATACATATGTATATGTATGTGTGTATAGATTTGTATGTACATATGTATACATGTGTGTGGATATATATATATATATATATATATGTGTGTGTGTGTGTGTGTGTGTGTGTGTGTATGTATGTATGTATATGTATGTGTGTATAGATACGTATGTACATATGTATACATGTGTGTGGATATATATATATATATATATGTGTGTGTGTGTGTGTGTGTGTGTGTGTATAGGGGTGGATTCAATGGAAAACCACTATGCACCTGAAAACTATGGAAACCTACGCACACCGTCCGATTTGGTGTACTTCATCAAAACCACGGTGGCATGATCGTCAATAAGGTTATGCATCACGCGGGATTTTGATGCATTACGCGAGAAATTTGATGCATCATGCGGAAAATTTGATGCATTTGGGGTGGTGCAGTGCGGTTTTCAAAAGTTTTCAGGTGCATTGTGGTTTTCCATTGAACCCCGCTCTATATATATATATATATATACATATATATATATATATATATATATATATATATATATATATATATATATATATATATATATATATATATATATATATATATATATAGAATATGGTTCGTGTGAGTACCTAAAAAATGCAGAGTACCGTGAGTACCTGTGAACACACGAGTTTCAGATGTGAACTTGCTCTGAAAAAAAGTTTTTTTTTTGAATTTTTTTTCATATTCATTTAGATACAATAATATAAGACTATACGTAAAAAATTATATACATTTACACTTTCTATCATCTTAAAAGTCATGTGAACGTGAAAAAATTCATGTGAACATGCTTAGTTGTGAACACACGTTCACAACAGCACACTTCATGTGAACACACACGTTTCACATAGTTCTAGTGTGTGTTTAGGTGTGATTTTTTGCAAGTAGTCTTGTATTATTAATTTAAACATGATTATGAAAAAAAATTTCAAAAAAAATGATCTTAAGCGAGGTACCTCCGGTACTCCGCAAAACTAGTGGTACTCATTTGAACCCAAATCTATATATATATATATATATATATATATATATATATATATATATATATATATATATATATATATATATATATATATATATATATATATATATATATATATATATATATATATATATATATATATATAGTGGATCAAATGAGGATCGTCCTTAAAATGAAGACGATAAGAACCAACTAAATTATGAGACGTCATCTAACTTAATCCATATTCTTAAGGGCATTTTGGACAATTTCAAAACTTAAAATTAAATAAAAAAAGAAACTAACTTTTCCTCAGTTTACGGTTACCATCAAATCATTCCTTAAATCATGATATTTATCCATATTTGTTTTATTTTTAAAATTTCTCTTTCTGTCTCTTCTATCTCTTTCTTTCTGCTCATGAAGAAACCATGAGTTCATTAGTAACACACTCCTCCTTCTCCCATGGTGCTTTACACACTGTCATCTTCTCCGGCGGTCTTCCACCCATTCCACTCTTTCACGGTCATTGCCGCTGTGATATCACTAACGTCGATGACATGAACCCGGTACCACAACCACTTTCTCCCCATTGTCGACCTACCATAAACTAACACGATCGGCGGTACCTGCTCTACCACGACACCCACAACCTCGCCTTCGTGAATCGTGTACCACCACCGCCGTAAAATTGCTTACTTAAATCGTGAACCGCCACTCGCCTCCTAATCCTCCTCTGTATTTTAACCGTGAACCGTCGTTGGCCGTGAACAGTGAACCGCCACTCGCCGTGAACCCTCCGCCTTCGTGAACTGTGTATAGTGGTCGTTGTGAATTGCTTGCTTGAACCGTGAACCCCCGCTCGCCTCCTTCTCACTTGCTTGAACCGTGAACCGCCGGGAACAACTCAAAGTCCAAACTTACGCCTTCGTGAACCATGTAGCAACGCCGCCATGAATCGCTTGCTTGAATCGTGATCCGCTGCTCGTCGTGAACCACTCGCCTCCATCGTGAATCAACTGTTCGTAGTGATCGTCGTGTGCACCTTGCCGTCGTTAACCAACAGCCTTTAGAAACCCACCTTCTCACTCTCCGTCATCGTGAACCACTCGCCATCGTCGGGAATCAACTGTTCGTAGTGAACAACTAGCCTTGAACCACTCTCCGTCACCGTGAACCACACCAGCCTTGCCGTCGTGAATCGCCCACCTCCTCACTCTCCTTCGTGAATCGCCACACCCCCAAAATGCGTTAAAAAACGAAAACTCACCTCATTAAATTCATATAGTTGTTAAAAATAGAGAGGGTGCACAAATGACTATTTTACCCTCAAACACTTGTCCATGTTGTACAAATCTTTATTTAATTACAAAATTGACACCTTGCATTCTATTGGTTGATTCACAATTTCAAGCAATTTAATTGGTTCTTATTGTCCTCATTTTAAGCACGGTCCTCATTTTATCCTCACCCTATATATATATATATATATATATATATATATATATATATATATATATATATATATATATATATATATATATATATATATATATATATATATATATATATGGAGGTTCAATTGAGAACTTTTATGCATCGAGGTACAAAAGAACATATATCATCCATTAGATCAAAAAAATTGTATGGATTAGATTAATGACAAAAGGGTATATAGTTGGACAATTTTATACATCTTGTGCATTATAGAAACAAACAAGGAAGGGCATTTTGGGGAATGTGCATACCTCATTAAATTTAATATTTCAACAAATAAATGCTAAATAAATTAAATTGATACATTTCCAAATTTAACAAAAACAACACAAATTCAAAAAAGATGATGGAGATCGATGCATTTCATCGTTAATCGTGTTTATCTATGTATCGTTTTAAAAAAAGACGCATTTAACAAAAAAAAATACACAAATTTATTTATGAATCGTGTTCAACTTGTTCATCATTCATCTATGCATCGTGTTCGTCGTTCATATTCTTCATTCATCTATGCATCGTGTTCAACTTGTTCATCATTCATCTATGCATCGTCATTGTTCATCATCCATGTATGCATCATCATTTTTTGTTGTTCATCGTTCATCATCCATCTATGCATCGTCATTGTTCATCATCCATCCATGCATCATCATTATTCATCGTTCATCATCCATCGATGTATCGTGTTCTTCATAATCATCATCGGTTGCATCTCTTGTTCATGTTCATCATCATCGTTGATCATCGTTAATTTTCGTCTTCAAATCATCATCACTATGAAAATCATGAAGAACACGATTAGAGAGAAAGGGAGGGAGAGAGAGAGAGAGAGAGAGAGAGAGAGAGAGAGAGAGATGGGGAGAAAAATGAGGAATGTAGTTAATATGATATTTTAATTCAAAATGTAACTCCTAATTAGCTTTTAATGATTATTAGAAATAAATTAATTACCATATCTTTAGTTTTTCCTAATTGCCCTTTGTGCACCCTCAGTAGATTATCTGATGCACAAAAGTTCCTCGAGGTTCTCGATGCATAAAAGTTATCAATCGAACCTCAATATATATATATATATATATATATATATATATATATATATATATATATATATGTATATATATATATATATATTTGTGTGTGTATATGGGTATACATACATACATATATACACATATGTGTACATACATACATATATGTATATGTACATATATAGATACATATTTATGAGTGTATACACACACACACTCTCACATAATACATGCACACACACACACTCACTCACATACACACACATAATTAGGTTAAAAAATGTACCACTCAAAATCAAGTGCATATGTAAATATAAATTATTAACTTGAGGATTTTTCTGGAAAAAAATAACATTGGCGGACGAAAACACAAAAAACAGTAAAAACAATTTGGTTTTTATCATAATAAACTCTATATATACATACACACACATGTATACGTATACGTATACGTATACATATATGTCTATGTACATGTATATGTATACATACGTATATGTATACACACAAATATGTTTGTGTACATATGCATATACATACATATGAAAGATATATGCATAATAGTCGATAGAACAACGATATATCAATGATAAACCAAATCAATTATGACCATATCAATGGAATGGTTGGAGGTGGAAGAAATCGTAAGGTGCAAACACAATATAGATGATAAATCAAATTGATTAGAACGAGTTTGGGTTAACACGATGATGATGATGATGAACTGATAAAGTAGATTACGATGACAATGAAGTAACAGAATATATCAATAAAACATCGCTTTTGATGAGGGATTGCTCTAGAACAGTGAGACGAGAGAAAAATAAGAGTGAGAAACGATTTTCTTGAAATTAAAGTTTAATTATTTAATAATGATAAAAGCAATATAATAATAAAAATTACAAAAAAAAAATATCATAATCAGCAATATAAAGTGAGAGTAAAAAGTAGGGTTAACGTCGTATAAATGTACGCTACTTTACTCAAATTACTCAAATGATTAATCTATTTTTTTTATTTATCTGTATGGTACTTTTACTCAAAAATGACATGTCGATATGATACGTCTAACCGGTTAAGAGGATGATACTTTTACTCAAAAATTATTATTTAAAAATCCACCTAGCCCATATAATCAATTTAATTATATATATAAGGGAATAGAATAACAAATAACATATATTAGGGAAATAGAATAAAAAATAAAAATAATAATTAATTTTTAAAAATCCACTTAACCAATATAAATCCATGTCACTTTTTTAAAATATTTAAAATAAGAATTTTACCGGTAGAACCGGTTACCAAAAGTACCATGTCGACAAGTAATATCAAGTACAAGTACCTTCTAAGTAAATAAAAACTAGATTAGTCATTTAAGTAATTTTAGTAAAGTAGCATATATTAGTACGACTTTAACCCTAAAAAGTAATACACGGATTAAACCGACTTATTTTTCTAAAAAAATCCAATGGTTTTTTCGACAATAAACCTAATACATTTATGCAGGTTAACTAATGGTTTTACAGGTTACTAGTAAAAAATGAATGGTTAACCCAATAAAAATAAAAGTTTTGTTAAACCAATAAAAATAGGAAAAATGACATCAAATAGCTATGAACTTTTGCTTCTGTATACGTTTATGTAGTGAATTTTTTTTGTGCACATATGGTAGTCAAAGTTTCAAAAGTGTTCAAATTAGGTAGTTGGGTTATCTTTTAACCGGTTGATTCCGGTTTCTAAGCCTACGTGGACAATTTTTTTACGTGGCTACCCGTTTTTATAAGGGATAATTGCGCAAAACACCGTCAACTTGTCAGTTTTTTGTGATTAAAACCCCAAACCATTTTTCATTGCATAGAAAAACTCGAACTAACTTAAAATCAGTAAAACAAGGTTTTATCAATGAGTAATCGGTTGAAACCGGTTATTAATCCTACGTGGACCGGAAAATAACCTACGTGGAAAGAATTTTAGTTGTTGAAACCGGTTGCCAAGTATTACACATCATTTAAACCCCCGTTGATAATTTTTAATTGTAGTTTTAAACGGGATTACATCATCAAAGAGGGTTTAAATGATGTGTAATATTTGGCAACCGGTTTCAAGTATTAAAGTTTGTTCCACATATGTTATTTAACGGTCAACGTAGAATTAATGATCGGTTTCAACCGATTACCCATTGGTAAAACCGTATTTTACTGATTTTTAGTTAGTTTGGGGTTTTTTATGCAATGAAAAATGGTTTGGGGTTTTAATCCCAAAAAGCTGAGAAGTTTGGGGTTTTTTGCGCAATTATCCATTTTTATAACATACCCAGTTTTATATGATGTGACAACCCGTTTTATAACATACTCGGTTTTATTACCTGGTTTTATATGTTGGAGCGTATGAAACAGGTTATATAACCGGCCAAACTGGGTAATAAAACCGGGAATGTTATAAAACGGGTTGCCACATCATATAAACCCGGGTATGTTATAAAAACGGGCAGCCACGTCATAAAAAATTGTCCACGTAGACTTAGAAACCGGAATCAACTAGTTAAAAGGTAACCCAACTACCTAATTGGAACACTTTTGAAACTTTGACTACCATATGTGCACAAAAAAGAGTTCACTACATAAATGTGTACAAACTTAAAAGTTCAGAGCTATTTGATGTTATTTTTCCTAAAAAAATATAAATATTAGTTCTTCGTTCGGTCGGAAAAAAATTAAGTGATTAAACAAAAAAATCATGAAAGTTTGAATAATTCTTGTAACCTTTTTTAATTTCTTTCTCTATTAATTTTGTATAAAGTAAAGATATCTAGATAAGTAAGTTACTTTTATTTCCTTTTAAATTTTTTTTTTCAAGTCTTCACATAGTAATTGATCAATGATGAGAATTCATGAAACCACAGCACTATGTATTGGAATGTATTTTCGTTTTGATTTTTTTTTAAAAAAGGTAAATTAAAATTAGTTTTATGCTATGCAATACTTTGATCTTTTTATCAAATAGTTAATGTTCACATAGGTAATGATTTACATATTTATTTTAGGAATATTTGTGCAAAAACCTTTAATCTGGATCATTTTTGTGTTTAAACCCCTAACCAATTTTTATCGTACAAAAAATCCCCAACCAGCAAAATCTCACAGAATTAGGATATTACCGATTGATAATCGTAGGTCGTCGTCGACAAGTCATCAAACTCGATCCATGACCAAAATAGTGGATTGATATCCTTTGTGACACAATCAACCTCGAAACTAAAATTAAGATTGATCCTGCTTCTAAAATCTAAATATATGTAAGGGTTAATATTAAAAAAAACTTAATTAATTTTTTTATTTTTCCAATTAAATATCTATATTTTATTTACAATTGTTTAAGTTCGTAAACAATGTTTGTCTTATTAAAACAATATTTTTTACAGGTACCAAATTAGTTGGTAAAACATAACTGATTAAACAAAAAGTTTAGGAAATTAATCATAAAGTAATGCAAAGATGATGAGAATTTTTTAACAATTAAATGAACTAAGGTTACTTATTTAGTAATCGCTCAACAAGTCAAATATACACTTTTGAATATAATAAAAATAGTTCAGAGACCTAAACAATAAGAAAATACATGTACAGATTTAATCGTGAAAAAGCTTTAGAATATCGATCTCCAAACATATTTAAGTCAAAAATTTCGTAAGTTCAGATTCGGATATCGATATTCTAAAAATTTAAATTTTTGGGTTATCCAAAATTTGAAATTTTGTCTTTTCAGTGATTGTTTAAAATCTTTGTGATTCACTTTTTAATTTTTAGTTTATTTAGTTTACTAATTTCTATATATATTCTTTTTAATTTTTAGTTTATTTAGTTTACTAATTTCAGTTGGTGGTTTTTTTTTGTAATTATCCCTTTCTTTTATTATATGGTTTTAAGTAAAAGACTTTGAATAAATTTCATTTATCTTATATTTCAGTTTTTATATTTCGATATATATTCTTTTTTTTTTTTTTGTTTCAAGTGTTTGGATTATTAGTGTTTTTAAATGTTTATAAAAAACATGATCCATCATGGGTATATTGTCAAATTCAGATCGATATTACATAATCCAATGATTCACTAACTAAAATACGCTTTTTGAGAGTTCGTAACACAAAGATGTTAATGTTCATGCCTCGATCCGAGAGTCAACAGCTGCAACACAGGGAAAACACTAAGTGAAAGTCGAAGCAAGGGTGTCCTGCGTCGACACTCCGATGCTTAAGTCAGTAATCGACAGTATTGAGATTTAGTGAATATGAAACTAGGGTTTTGTTTTGTGCATACCTCGCGGAGAAGAGAGAGAACCATTTTTATACCCTTCCGTTCAGATTTTGTATCAGAATAAGACACCTGACATTGTATGTAACGAATTCTCGTCATACCTTTCGTATGTACAGTCATATTTGACACTCTCTCCTACATGGCAGGACCACCTGGTATATCACAATATGTCATCAGTTAATTGGTCCACAAAGCGTAATAAATCCATTATTTAATCTACGTCAGAATTTAGCTACGGACCTACATCATCAGTTAATCCTACACGTTCCTTTCTCCGTTGTATCTACACATAGGAGTTTCTCATCAATCAAATATGCGAGGTAAGAACGATTCATTTTATTTTATTTTAAAAAATAAAATTCATAGTCGAATAAAAGTTTATCAACTTAAACATTGTTTCATGTTATTTTTATGCATATCACCTTTTTAAGAAAACGTTTGTGAATACTTTCAAGCAAGGTTGTCAATATCGACATCTTACCTAGGATCGTTTTCGTCTCTGCAAGATCGGGATCGTAGGATCGGATCGGATCGGGTTCGTAGGATCCTACCACATAAAATATTTATACAATAAATAGGGAAACAACGTACATTCATAATTAAAATATTTATGGTCATCCAAAAAAAGTGAACATATCATACATCCTATAATTTGACTAACTATCCTAATGGATAAAATGATTGGATCTAGGTAAAAGTATGGATCGAATCGATAAACGATCCTATGGTAACATGGTTAAAAGAGTCCGGACCGAGTAAAAGGTAGAAACGGATCGGTGACCGATCCTACGAATGATCCCACGATCCTACGTCTGATCTTGTTATAAAATGATCCTACACCGATCCTGCTTGAAATCACTTGGTAGGATCGACCGATCCTAAGATCTTACTCGCGATCTTAAATAACCATGCTTGCAAGTTATTTTAATTCGAATTCAACTTATTAAAAGCTCGAGTTAAACAAGTTGAACATTTACGCTCGAGCTCTTATGAAAATAAAACATAATAACTAATAACTAAATTATGTATAATATTTTATCAAATAATAAAAATATATAATATACTATTAATTATATAATAAAATTAATTTGAAAATTTTAATATATAAAATAAACTAGATGAGATCGAGCCTAAAATCTTTCACGAGCTGAACTCAAACTAATAAAAATGTTTCACGAGCTGAACTCAAACTAATAAAATGTTTCACGAGCCAAACATGAACATTCAATATATAACATTTACCAGGATGGAAATTCACTGTTTCTAAGCTATACACTTGATTTTATTTATTTATTTATTTTTAAAGACTTTCTAACCTATTCCTTTTTTGTCTTCCACAAGCAACCTCTGCCAAAGAAACTTGCAGAAACCATACCTTCCCTCCCTCTGTTTCCCTTGCACTACACTCCTTTCCAACCTTTTCTACCCACATCGCCACATCATTCACATGGCTGCAACTTGTGTGTCAAACGACCATTGTCCCTTGACATAGAAACCTCTACTCTCAATCTATCTTCTGCTTTTGGTTATGTGCATCATCGATCAAAAGCTCAAATGAATCCATGGTATGACATTCTTCTTCATCTCCTTGTATTCTTTTATTTTAGGTTCAGATTTTGGTTTGATCTTTTTATATTAGGGTTTCGATTTACAGTTCATGTTATTAAAACTTTGTTTGGTTGTTCTTCATCAATGTTCGTCATGGCCGGGTTAATTACATATATGTTTCTTTCTCTTCAATCTCACTCCCTCTCTAGGTTTATTTGTTCATGTGATGTCTGATCTTGCTTTACTCTTCTTCTTTGCAAAAAAAAAAAAAAAAAAAAAAAAAAAAAGTTTTGTTAACAAATCTTCTATGATCTAATGTGTGTGAATTTGAACCCTAATGTTAAATCTTTGAATAAATCAATGGCAATATGTGTGTTGTCATAATTTTTTTTAATATATTGCATCGAGATTTCATGTGGATTTCAAGAGCTTTTGGTAATTATTTGTTTCTCTAGAGTTATAATTCCATTTACTTTCTTTATTTACGATCAACTGGTAATATGTATACTTCATTAGTTTGATTGGTATTTTTATTACTAAAAAAAGTTAGCAAGCTTGCTTGGAAATCTCACCAAGAGTTAATTTTCTCAATTGAATATATTTTTATGGGTTGATATGAGCATTTGCTTGCCTTATTAACCAATATTTTCATATGTTGCAAAACTTCTCCTCAAATGTACACCATGTAGTCTTATTCGTAGATATTGATATTAGTAGAATGCTTGAAACAATATCTTGTAGTAACATAAATAAATGATTTTTTTTTTCCGTTTTCACACTTTTGTTTATTATTATTCCTTTTGATGCTTTGCTTGTATCATTTTTCTTTTTTTGGACGACATTGTGTATATTAAGGTGCTCTATAATATAATTTACATCAAATATCCTTTTGTTTAAACTATTTATGTATGTATTATTAGTTTACTTTCTTTATTTAAAGTTTATACCCGTCGCAACGCATGGGCTCACTTCCTCGTTACTTACAAAGCTCGAAATAAGATGAGATCAAGCTTAGACTTAGAGGGTGTTTGGATTTGCGTTTGAAAAAGTGCTGTAGCGTTTTGGAAACTAATAATCAGATAATTGCTGTAACAAAAAGTGCTGCAGAAAATGTAGTGTTTGGTTTAGCTTCTGCTGTTTGATATCATAATTATCATATAATCAGTTTTTAAAGTGTTTGGATTTGCGTTTTTACTTGTAAAATGACCAAATAATCACTTATGAAGCAAATAAGCTACAATTTTTAACTTATGCAAAAGTGTGGTAGGACAAACGCTAAACGCAAATAATCACTTATTAACGTATGCAATCCAAACACTTTAAACTAATTATTTGCGTTATTGTAACGTAATAAGCTAATAATCTGGTTCATAACGCAAAACCAAACACCCTCTTAAACTCTCTGTACTTGAATGACTCAAGCTCGAGTCTTAAATAATATACTATATAGAAAATTTATTGAATTGTCATTTTTATTGTAGATGCATGCTAGAAATTGTATTATTTTTTAATTTTAATTGATTATTTAGCAACATACTTATTTTTTTAAGGAAATTCCTATACATATACTTCCCGATTTAGTAAAGCACATTACAATAATGCCTCCTTAATGAGTTTTTATACCGGCTGATACCATATCACTAAATAAATCATGAATAAACTTATGTGTAGGGATGAACAAAATACTCGTTTTATCCGAATTGAATCGGACCGGACCGTTTCATTTCTGGGTCGGTTTTCGGTTCCTATAATTTCTATAATTCGGTTTGCGGTTCTATCAGGAACCGGTCCGGTTTTCTTTTTTTCTTTGTAAAGGTCGGGAAATAAGTGGAACCGAACCGAATCAGACCGGACCGTTTCATATTCGGGTCAGTTCACGGTTTTTGATTTTTCACATTTTCAGTTTTCGGGTTGGGACCGGTTCCGAAACCGAGCTCATCCCTACTTATGAGTGTGATGGAATATATGATTAATAAAATCAAGAAACACGTTGAGTATTAATATATAAATTAACCTGATTCATATGTTTAATCCATTCAATGATTGACCCGTTGATTTCACTATTTCTCTCATCATATTTTTCATTGATTTTTACATGTTGAATCCACGTTAAATATAAGGAAAATTACCAAATAAGATAATATAAAATATAAAATTTAACAATAAAGAAATCGTAAATTTTTTTATGCCGAGACAAGATGACGTAAAATTCTATTTTGCCCGAGAAATGAATAAAATTTAAATTTTAGGTCAAAAAGGATAATCAAAATTATTAGTTTTTTCAAAAAAGATATCATAAAGTTAAAATTTCACCTTCTTAATTGTTTATCAATATCCATTTTTGTCAAAAAAAAAATAATTTTATATTACCTTTCTTGGTCTAAAAAAATTTCACATTATCTTTATTGTTAACTTTTATATTTTATATTACCTATTTTTTTTTTGGGTAATTTGCCTTAAATATAATAGGCATATGTTAAAACATATTAAACTAAAAAAACATCTAAATTGTCACTAAAATTGGTCAGTGGTCACATTAAAATTAAAGTCACTAGAACTTGATAATAATATATTAAACGTACATTGGATAAGTTTATTTCACTATTATCATTGACTTTTGAATGAATAAATATTGTTTGTATGACATATATATGTGTTGTACGTATACAAAATGATGTTTTTTAGGTTTGATAGAATGTTGAGAATGAAACTGTCTTGATTTACAGGGTTTTTAATCAATTATAGTTACAATAATTAAATATTGACACAAAAGTAAAGTAAAATTTATAAACATTTTATTTACTTTCATGTTTTTAATTCTTTTCACGTTCATAAGAAAATAAAAATTAATAATAATAATACACTTAACTTGATTCTTCGCTTTCTTTGATATTTTTATCACGTAATAAAGAAATTATAATTTTAGACGATTTATTTAAACATTTTATTTGCTTTTCATTGTCTATTATACTTCCATACATCAATTGCCTGAAAAATTAGTGTATTCTACATGACAAACAAATTATATATAATAATTTATTTAAAACAATATTTTTCAATAATGATGATAGTCTTGTTATTGTCATTATAATAGTAACTATTATTATTATTATTATTATTATTATTATTATTATTATTATTATTATTATTATTATTATTATTATTATTATTATTATTATTATTATTATTAATGTTGATGGTGATGTTATTGTTATTTTTTCAGTTACTTAATATTATTTATTATTAAATTATGAATAATAATTAGGGTTAAAGTCGTATAAATGTATGTTACTTTACTGAAATTACTCAAATGACTAATCTAGTTAATTTTTTATCACATTGGTACTTGTACTTAAAATTTACTATTGTGATGATACTTTTGATTACCGGTTCTACCTATAATGATCTTATATTTGTGTTTTTAAAAGTATAAAAAGGATCTATATGCTTATGTGAATTTTCTAAATTATTTATATAGATCAAAATCCAAGTAAGCATAAAGCATCATGTCATTAAAAATCTGTCATGTTGTCATTTGAATCAGCAGAACCTGTCATATCAGCATTGGTATTGGTTACATGCACCATATCGACAAGTTATTTTGGAGTATAACTATCATCCAGTAAAAAAAAGTTAATTAGTCTTTTAGGTGAATTGAGAAAAGTATGTTGCATTTGTACGTCTTTAACCCTAATATTTATTGATAACTTTATTGAGGTACTATGTTAGAAAATACATTATGTTTATGTTAAAATTACCAAGAAAAGTAATATAAAATAGAGTTAATTACAAAAATGGTCACTGTGGTTTGTCCTAAAATTTGGACTTGGTCCCTGAAATTTTAATATTGCAAAATTTGTCCTTATTTTCACTGTTTGTTTGTAATTTTGGTCCCTCAAATTATTAACTTTTCTAATATGGTCAAATTACTCTTATTGTGATACAAACTATAGGGAGCATTTCTACAATTAATTTTATAATTCTTTTTTATTGTTAATTAAATAATTTATTTTTTAGTGTTACTTAACTTTAATAAACTATATAAAAATGAATTATTTAATTATTTATGTTGGTTCATAAATGATTTAGACATTTTTAGTCTTAATTAATTTTAATTTACTATGATAAAAGTGTAAACCAATCAAAAGTTATAATCGAAAAAATCATTTATGTTTAGAAACTATTTTTTTAGAGGTTTCGTAAATAAAATATTATGAAAATATTTTGACACTATAATTATTTATGTTGGTTGATAAAAATATTTTGTTGGTCAAATATATTTTACTTTCTTCTTAAATAAAATCGGCCAACGATTCTATTTTATAATCACATTTTTATCAAAGCAATGTAATAATGGCAAAGCGATAAATCTAAATGGTTTAAATTTTTAAGGTGTCGATTTAATCGGATTAAAATTAAAAGTCAATTTGAAAGACGAAAAAGATTAAAAATCTATTTATATTTCTCAATTTTTATGTAAAGGTCTGAGAAACCAAAGTTTGATGATTAAAGTTATATTAATCATGAATCTCAAAGATGTTATATGGACCAAAATTTTAAATCGTTTTTGTTTTTTAAAAATTAAAACGATAAAATAATTGATACATTAAATAAAAAAAATTGAGTTGTCTTAGACCATTTGGAAGTTTTTTTAACTCGGTCAAATTAAATGTTAAATTTTTATTTATATAATTTTTTAACTATTTTAACTTAATTAAATTGTTGACTCATAAATATACTTTTTTTATAATTTATTGAAGTTAATTAACAGTAAAAAATAAAGTTGAGTCAATTACATAAAGGTTTTAAGCCGTAGAATACTTGTGTACTTTTTAAAATGTATCGATATAGTACGTGTACTATTTTAATTATTCATATTACACGTGTACTTTCTGAATCGTTCAAATTTGATTCGTGTACTACATTTTTTTATACCAATATGATACCTTTGGTAACCGGTTACTGGCTATACCTGTTAAAAGTGGAATTTCTCTTTTTATTAGTGTTCAAATTTCCATAATTGAAGCATCAAATACTCTCTATCGTCATTATGATAACCTGG
The DNA here is from genome assembly GCA_020465985.1 of Centrapalus pauciflorus. Taxonomy (NCBI): domain Eukaryota; kingdom Viridiplantae; phylum Streptophyta; class Magnoliopsida; order Asterales; family Asteraceae; genus Centrapalus; species Centrapalus pauciflorus. The sequence goes on from JAANYP010003097.1 coordinate 56,397, forward strand.
TAGGAGAAATCACACAGCACAGCCAACTTTAAACACCTACAGACCTCTGTAGAAATATCCAATGACGATCTCCACCGTCCAGATCGAAGAACTATGTGTTGCGAAGCTTCTCCTCAAATTTCACGCAGATCCAACAGTGAACAAGTTCGTACAGACGATTCTCCCACAACTGCGCAAAGCTAGATGAAATAATCGGTCATAAAAAAAGTAAAGGTATCATATTAACAATATAAAAAGTACACGTACTATATCGATACACCTTAAAAAGTATACTGCTATTGTACGGCTTTAGCCCTTCCATAAATGGTCTTTGTGGTTTGACCAACATAAATATTTTTTATCATAAATGTATGAACCAACATAAATATGTATAGAGGAAAAATATTTTATTTATGAAACCTCTAAAAAACAATTTCTAAACATAAATGATTTTTTTTATTATAATTTTTGAGGTTTACACGTTAATTAAAACTAAAAATATTTGAATCATTTATGAACCAACATAAATAAAACAATTCTTTTCTTTTTTAATAATTCATTAAAGTTAATTAACACTAAACAATAAATTATTTAATTAAGAGTAAACATAGTTTTAAAAAAAATTAATTGCAGAAATGGTCCTTGTGGTTTGCATCAAAATAAGGGTAAATTAGTCATATTAGAAAAGTTAATAGGTCGAGGGACCAAAATTGCAATCAAACAGTGATAATAAGGACCATTTATGCAAAATTGAAAGTTCAGAGACCAAATCCAACTTTTAAAGCAAACAACGAGAACCATTTTTGTAATTAACTCTATAAAATATAAAATTGGACAATAAATGTATTATAAAATATTTTCGGCCGAGAAAGATAACGTAAAATTCTATTTGACCACAAAAAAACATGAAATTCATATTTTAGACTTACAAATATAATCAAATGTTATCCTTTTTCCAAAAAGAGGTACCATTAAATTAAAATTTTACCTTTATAATTGCTCATCAATACTTTTTTTGTCAAAACTGGATTTTATGTTATCTTTTTTGGCAAAAAAAAATTTACGTTACCTTTATTGTCAATATTTATATTTTATGTTACATTTTTTGATAATTTGCCATATTTTTATCGTAAGTTGGATTTATTTTTTACATAAGTTAAAATGATTTTTGATATATATATATAAATTTTCAAATTGAATGATTGCATTAGAAAGTCAAGTGAGTTGGGAGATATATCAATGCATTGTCCCATGATTGAATGATTGATAAGCCAAATAAACTAATACGTATTAGGTTTGTGTCAATTCGAACCTTAGTTGTTAGATTTAAATTCATGTGTTCTTAATTAAATTATGATTTACAACAGTTTAGAAAAAAAGTTTACTAAATAATCTTTTATTTAATATCAAATCACTAAATATGTATTAAGTTGTGAAGTCATGTTTAACGCTAAAACGAAAGCGATTAGAATTGACCAAAACATACTCAGAACTTATTTTATGAAATAAGATTAGGTTGTGTTTGGATTGCAGAATTTCAAAATTATTGGTGGACTTTTTAAAGTGAAAGTTCCGGTTCTCATAATTTTCGACTTGTTATCTCCTTTTATAATATGTTGCTATCATCTGCATATTCGGTGCAGTGAAGTTTTAGAACTAATCATGCATTTTGAAAATATTTTCGGTTGTCGTGTATGACAAAAAAAAGGGAACCTAAAATATAAAAATTTTATTTTTTTCAAAAAGATGCAAATTATATATTTATTTATCATAAAATATTATTTTATAACCTTTTAATATATGTGTGTATGCATATGGATGTATGTATAATAGTCGTCTATTGTATAGATTAACTTATGTATTACATGAGTTAATTTAAAAATATACCCTTTAAAATTTTATTAAACATCTTATACAGTTTTTAATAATTGTTTTTACTTATTATGTTATAATTAACAGTCATAATAATTAACGTTATAGGTTTAGACTTAAAGCTATAATGTCATGCATGCAAATTTTAAAAAATAAACTTAGAAATTATTTTAAAATAATCTTTTATTTTGATATAATATTCTATATATAAATGTTTGGTTACAAAAATTACTAAGAAAGAGATTCATATATATTCCATTTATATAAAGTTTGTTTACAATAATTACTAAAGATATAATTTCTAAAATGAAGATCTTAAAAATTGTAAATAAAGTACATATGTCAATAAAATGTTTTGACAAGTGGCATCCTAATTATACGACATGTGACATCTATTTACTCTTAAAATAGATGGATATACAATCTTATTTTCTATTCTTTCTAGAATCCTCTCTTATTACTTATTACTAGTTTATAACACACGTATTACGTGGATACTTTTAATTAAATTTATTTATATAAAATGTATATTGAGTAAAAATAAAAACATACAAAAATAATAATTGTGTTTATTTTTTATTATTAACAGATTAAAAAAATAGAGTATATTTATCTTTTTTTAAAAACATTCAACTGTATTTATCTTTTATTTTTTATAAGTTGTAATTATCTTTTTGGTGAACGTAGAGGTGACACGTGACATTTGATGTTTTCTTTTATTATACATAATAATAATAATTTCCACAACTAATTCAAATTTTTACATTTGGATCTAATTATGGTTATTAAGGATAATAATGATAGATATTTATTTTAGGTAAACATTAATTTTAAATGTCACAAAATATAATTTATTACTAATTAATTAATGAAAAAAATAAAGTCAAAATTTAATGCAATAAAGTTAAAGTGTTAAATTTGGAAAAAGAGATGGAGAAATAAAATTTTCTTGTATTGTAGAAGTGACATATGACATGAATTGTTTTGTTTTATTATAATATATAGGTTAATCATACATGGGTTGATTTAGAAAATACATATATTTTTATATTTTAATAAATTATTATAAAATTTATATATAATTAAAATAAAAAAATTGAAAGCTAGTTAAATCAAAGATAAAAAATACTTAGTTGTTTGATATTAAATAAAAAAATATTATTATATTGTATTATTAAAAATAGATAATATGTGTTTGCAAAAAATGTTTCTTTTAATTTTTATTAACTTCAAATATGAAATATCAATGTAAGAAACAAAAAACTTCAATTATGTCAATGTGTATATATTTTGAAAATGATAAAATATAAAATGAAATATCTGAAAATCAACAATCAAAATTTATCATATTTAAAATTGAAGTTTTATCAATTAAATTTTAAATCTTGTTAGCAAAATAATTAACAAAATCTTTTAACTTTATTTACTACACTTCTACATTTAAATCCAAATTTTTACATTTGAATTTAACTATGATCATTAAGGATAATAATGAAACATGTTTATTTTAGGTAAATATTAATTTAATATTAATTCATTAATGAAAAAATTAAAATCAAAATTTAATGTAATTGAGTTACGGTAGTAAATTTGAAAAATGATTTAAAAATGGCATGTGTATAATTATTGATTTTAATTAAGGGTATAAGAGACATTTCATAAATAATTATGAGTTGTCATTAATCTGGACCTTTGATTTCTTTCCATCCAATGGTCTGGAAACTCCAAGTGGTTTTCTTATTATATAGTATAGATGATCATTAAGGATAATAATAAAACATGTTTATTTTAGGTAAATATTAATTTAATATTAATTCATTAATGAAAAAATTAAAATCAAAATTTAATGTAAATGAGTTAAGGTAGTAAATTTAAAAAATGATTTAAAAATGGCATGTGTATAATTATTGATTTTAATTAAGGGTATAAGAGGCATTTCATAAATAATTATGAGTTGTCATTAATCTGGACCATTGATTTCTTTCCATCCAATGGTCCGGAAACTTCAAGTGGTTTTCTTATTATATATAGTATAGATTTGATTATCCTATCTTCTATACATTATAGAATCTCAATAACAACACAATTTTTACCCCTATCACTAATCTCATCTCCACCTATCAACACTCAACCCTATCTTAATCCACACCTATCTTTACATACCTACACCCATCTTTATTCTATAGCATCCTACTTTTACAACTAAATATCATATGTCATATTATCGATACTAATATCAAATCTTAAGAATATATATCTATGTTACTACAAATGTCAACCGAAACTTGACCCGTAGATCATTACAACTAAGAAGGAGCCCAAACATGCTAAATAGTCTAGTTAACCACTGGTTTAGGTTTAAGTTTAGATACAGTCATCCCAATTGTATCAGTGTGTATGTCGTAAACCAAAAGACATAGACTACTTAATGAAGTAGTCTATTTTATACTAATTAAAGCGACTGAACTTCATCGTTGTCGTCTATCTCACTACATGCTGTCGAGGTACCTTAGATGCACAAGTTTGAAAACAACAGTCGACTTATGAAAGATGGTAAGTACGAGTAAAACAACTGTTAATTGATAGTATAAAATCTCTTGCAACAGAGTTAACATACACACACACACACACACAACATAACAATGATACACAACATACACTAAACGGTTTGGAGTAAAAACCCATACGCCTCATCGGGAGCGACCAGAAATAGCGTAAGTCAGCTCACAAACACTAAGTGATGTTTGAGTCAGGACCTTTGGGTTGGGAATGACCCAACATGCCTTTCTATACAACTAAACAACAATACAAAAATCATCATGCTCTATAATGTGCTACTATGTGTAATCATCATGAAAAAGAATCCAAGAGGGATCCATTTAGTTCTTAAAATACTTTTTTATATACAAATAACATATTCAACGTATGCAAAAACCGTAACATAATAGGCATATGTTTAAACATATTAAACTAAAAATACATCTAAATTGTCACTAAAATTGGTTAGTGATCACATTAAAAGTCACTAGAACTTGATAATAATATGAGACGATATATTAAACGTACATTGGACAAGTTTATTTCATTTTTCTCATTGAATTTTGTCTACGTAAAGTTCTTGTATGTATAAATATTGTTTGTAGTATGACATATATATGCGTTATACGTATACAAAATGATGGTTATATATTGTTATCATACTTATGTTCTCAATGTATGAGCTTCGTGTATGTGTCTATTGAGTTGTGGTTTTGATATATTGTGATTCATTGTTCAGGGGCGCGTAAGGTTCAAGTAGACACAACACAGGGTCATTTGGGGCCAGTTAGGGTTGAGTTACTATTATCAAATTAGTACATCAGCATTTTTAAGATACACAACTTCTGTTGTGAGTTTTATTCTATTATATGCTTTATATAAATTATGTTATAAGAAAGGGAAAATGCACCACAGGTGTAAGTCTATTACTCTCCTTAATCTATGTTGGATATTCTCATGATCAGAGAGGGTGAGAATAAGAGCGAGATTAAAATCCACCCAAGAGATATTTGAGTTGAGAAAAGAAATAGTATAGCCCCTATATATGGTTGAGTTTATAACTAGGTCCCTCATGATGCTTTATTACTTTTGCTAGCATACATAGGTCTCCCATACCAAAGCTGAGTTGAGCTGGCTGGCTGGCCCTAAACCAATCCTTCTACCGAATCTCATTTTTTATTTTGATATATTAGAGATGAGTGCTTGAGTGAGAGTTGAGTTGCATGTGTAGCTTATGTGATATGCTTATTTGTGATCGAATCTTATCAACAGAGTCTAACACTTAGTATTCTTGAGCTTCCAGCTTATGTTTCTCTGTTTAACTGTGTATCTCAGAAGCACAAAAGACAAGTATTGTACTGACGGATTAGAAGTAGGAGCTACTAGAGTGCTTTTGTGGATTCCTAGTTTTCACATTAGTACATTGACATTATTACTTTTGGGATCATGTATCATTGATGTATTTGTGATTTCAATTGTATGTATCCGGTATAGCAGGTCTTGTCATGTATGTGCGTTAAAGTTCAAATTCCCAATGTTTTGTATAACTTAAAGTGAGATGTACTGTGATATTATATAACTGCTTGCCACATGCGATATTATATGACGTGATATTTTGACGTGTACCAAGGGTGTTACAGTTTGCCAATGTAATTGAACTTATTAAAATAGTCTTAAAACTCAAAATTAATTTGATGTTATCTAAACCAATTGTAATTTAGCAAATAATAGCAACATACTCCACTGAAGAAAAGAAAATGAATCGATTTTGTAGAGGTTTGAATCCGAGATACAGACACCCAATGAGTGCTACAACTTACAAGACGTACCTTGAAATGGTTGGAACAGCTAGACAGATCGAAAGTGAGTACTTAAAGTATAGCGACCGGCTTTGTGCTACACAGTCTAATCCGACATGTCCCTCTCCACCAAAAAAGCATAAATTCAGCAAGTTCTTGAACTCTGGAAAATCAAAGTCTTAGTAGTCTCGAAAATTCAACTCACTACAGAAAGCCCAATCCTATTCAATAAACACTGAACCAAGATTTTGCAAGAGGTGTAAGAAATCACACCTGGGGCAGTGCAATCCTAACGACATTACTTGCTATGTGTGTGGCAGAATTGGCCACAGTAGTGAAAAATGCCCCCAGAGAGGTCTTGGATGTGCAAAGTGTGGAAAACGTGGTCATTTTTTGTATCAATATCATTCTGGACGCTGAAGTCAAACACAAGCATCTACTGGAGGTTCGACAATGAAATGTCAAACACAATCGGATTCAAACCTCTACCCTTTATCTCATCGTTACCCCCTACCCTACCTTAGGGTTGCAATCGAGTCGAGCTTTTTATCGAGCAGCTAGAGCTCGGCTTGAACTAGTCGAGCTTTTGTCAGGCTCGATCTCGAGCCGAGCCCAAAACTCGAGCTCGAGCTTTAACTGACTCGACTCGAGTTTTTACCGATCTTTTCGAGCCTTCTATATATGTATATGTTATGTCAAGCTTATCAAGTAATTTGAGTGTCGAGTCTTATATGTATAAATATCGAGTCGAGTTTTTTTTAAACAATTCAAGTTTTTCAAGTATCGAGCTAAGATTTTATAGAGTTCGAGCTCGAGCTGTATAACAAAAATTGAACTCAGAGATTATGTAAAGAAATCGAGCTCTTTGAGTCGAGCTCAAGCCTACATTTTAAAAGCTCATCGAGTTGAGCTTGAGCCTACCCAAAACGAATCGAGTCGAGCTCTAGCCTAGGGATGGCAACGGGGCGGGTTCGGGCCGGGGAATGGAAATCTTGTTTCCGTTTAAAAAAACAGCGGGTATTAAACAGGGATCCCCATCGGGTACGTGGGGAAACCCGCGGGGAATCGGGTAACCCATTTATAAATCAATGATATGAAATTTAATCACATAGTTCATATTTTAAGCTTAAAACGTCCATGTATGTTAAAATTACAATAATAATATTATAATAAATTTGTATCCCTATCAAATGATAACTGAAAAAAATATTATTTCATTAAATTATATGTAAATAAATAAGTTTTTTAAATTATACATGATTATTTTTATGTATAATATATAAAATAGATAAAAATATTCATCTTTTATATATAATATATATACAATATAATTAGCATGTTGCTATTAAAGGTAATCGGGGTATTCGGGGATTTATACGGGTTATGTAATCGGGTATACGGGGCAGGTCTTAACAATACCATACCCGCCCCATCCCATGTTTAAGTTAATCGGGTTCGAGGAAACCCGCCCGTTTAGATCGGTTTTTCCCGACGTGTTTGGTTTTTTTTGTCATCCCTACTCGAGCCCTGTCGAGCTTGACTCGACTTGTTTGCAGCACTACCCTACCTAACCCTATCAACCAAATATACCCTAGATAAACCTACTCGCATCACCCTTACCCTACGCTACCCCTACCTAACTACACTCACACGCCTATTATACCATATTCTATCCATACCTTTACTTCTTCCTCGACCAACCCACCTAGCATACCTTACCTTACCCCATCCTCCTGTCCTACCCTACCACATACATCAATCTTACTTACTTATACCCACCCTAACCGTTCTAGCTTATCATGTTTTAACTCCACCAAACTTACATACATAGATTCATCCATCATGTCATCATACCTTATCTATTCTACCCTACCATACCACATCCCGCATACCAACAACCACCGATCGTACCCTGCCTAACCTTATGCACCTGAGCCCTACCCTATCCTTCTTCAACCCATTCATCCACCCATATACTATGCTACCTTACCTCATTTCACACCACCCATCCCCAGCTACCTATACCCAAACCTAATCTTACCCACATCACCCTTGTCCTTACCCTACCCTAGCAACACCCAACCCAGCCTACCTACTTACCTACCTTGGCCTAACACTAAACTCATCCCTACCTACATACCTATCTTATTATTCCCTAACATATTTTCGTAAGTTATTTGGTAAAGAAACAAGAAAGACAAAAATAATAAATAAATGATGAGTAGTTTGGTTATTTATCAAGATATACATCATAAATCTTTTGACAGATTTACAAACCAAACAAGATTTTGTAATTTCTTGAATTTGAAAGTCATTAAACCAAACACATGACTAGATGCAAATCCTTTCCCGTGCAAATCCTGTCATATCAAAATCACATAATCCAAAAGCCGCTTAAAGGTATGTTTGTTACAATGGAATTTGAAGAATGTAAACGTTTAGGTTTAAAACTTAAAAAGAAGAAATTATAGCTTTAATATCATCCGCAATGTGTCTGATGCTAGGCTCAAATGATGATAATAAATAAATAAATATTGAAATATGAATAGAAAAAATATTACTACTTTATTCTCCTTCCATAAATTTATTTCTTTATTTTTACTTTGGTAAGGAAATAAAATAAACAAAATGTACATTAAAATCAAAGGAGAATTGCACAAAATAGCAAGTAACTTTTTTATTTTTTCTTGTTATAGCAATCTAGTAAATTTTGTCCCAAATAATGGAACCAACTTTTGGTTTACTTCCTATTATAGCATTTAACCGGTAAACAATAAGTAGGTTGTTATTTCAAACAATATATTAAATGGTAAAAAATAAAACTCATTGTCATAAGAAAAAAAAAATGAAAAGTAGGTTGTTATTTCAACATAAAACCCTATATTCAACCCTTTTTACCGGTAAACTTTTATTGTCTACCGGTTAAATGTTATAATCGGGAATGAGCAAAGAGTTGGTTCCTTTATTTGGTATAAAATTTACGATATTACTATAATAAGAAAAAAGAGAAAAGTTGCGTTTTATTTTAAGCAATTCTCCCTTAAAATCAATTGTACATTCCTTTACACTGTGAATTAACTAGGGATGAGATCGGTATTGGACTGGTACCGAACCGGTTAATACCGATATTTTTTTTGGTCGATTGAAGGTACCGAATACCAAACCGAATTTGATTGACCGGTACCGGTTCGGTCCCGATATCGGTACCGGTTAACCGGTACTATACCGAATTTGGTACCGAAATTTAAAAATACTTAGCAATTTATTTTAATTATCTACACTTAACATGTTTCTATATGCTCATATCCATTGTAGCTTTCAAATCCACAACCCACAAAATCACTAAAAATATTTAAAGTTCACAAATGTAAATGTGAAGTATCAAAGTCTTAATTTACTTAATAACATGTAAAACTCAAAGCAAACATAAAAAGTCATTCTGAATGTCATAATCATTGTTATTCTTTTTCCCTTTCTTTTCCATTTTGCTCGTTCACCACTGCTTCGATTTCTATAGATAAAACAACAAACAGAAGTAAGTTAAACTTAAATGTTTATTTTATAAACAAAGCAAGTAAAAAGTATGATGTCGTCATCGTTTAAGATATCATCAATGTCATCCACAATTGGTTTTCTTGATTTTCTCACTCAACCTTGAGTGCAAACTAAAGCCTCAACTATTGAACTTGACAAATTCGTTCTATATGGGTCTAGTACACGACCACTTGTACTAAATGCCGACTCAGATGCCACAGTAGAGATTTGTATTGCCAATAAATCTATTAAATGAACAAAGTTAGCAAACAATAATAATATAAACAAAGTTAAAATATTTTTAAAAAGTATAATACTTTACCTTTAGCCATCCTAGATACAATTGGAAACCTAATAGCATTTAGCTTCCACCATCTAAAAATGTCAAACCGGTAGTAAAATTAACTTTGGGCTCATTTAGGTAGTCAAGTGAACGGTGTTTGTTGGTTTACTTAAAAAAGACAACAACTTATTTCTTTCCTCTATGTAATATTTTCCAATATCCTTGGACAATTTATGCAACTTGAACCTTCCATTCAAAGCACTACTATATTTAACAAAAGCATCATTTTCTACAAGCTTAAAGGGTAATTCAGCGACAACAAACAAGTTTAACAAAGCTTGTTTTATTCTAACCTCATCATGTTTCCATGTTGAAACACTACCTTCCCCATTAGCTTCTTTCTTAAACACTAAATTACTTTGATTTTTCTTAGAAGCAAATTCATGATTCATTTCACAATTAGGATAGTGCTTTTTAATGCTAGAAGTACCGTTTCTTTGCGGATCGGCTTTAAGTATGGTTTTACAAAACTTGCACTTTCCATGTTTTCGTTTCACCCCATCATCTTCTACTAGATAAACCGGATCAAAGTATTGCCAACACGGTGCCCTCTCCTTGCCTCGGTTTGGAGCTTTATTTTGGGTTTCTTTGACTTTTGTTGCTCGTTTTCTTTTACCCCTTGGCTCCACTTTCTCAGTTGTTGTAGGTACTCCTTTTTCCTCCAATTCCGAATTAATATCATCAACCATATAAGGAGTTTCCTCAACACGTGTATCGTCTCTCTACACAATAAAAACAATACATAAACCACGGGTCCATCTTCTAGTTTCGTTGATATATTTGGATGGTCAACTTAATTCTTTCTGGCTCAATCACCAAGTCAGTGGTTCATAATTATACAATGACTATTCATAATTTTAAAATGTTTTCTTAAACATTCTGTGCGAGAAATAAAATACGTGGGAGCCACTTTTTTTATTTTTAATTATTATTAACTTAATAAATTAAAACCTTATAGTGGTATAACATTTATATATTGCAGTGATATAGCACATGTTAAGTCTTTTTAATTCGTTTTATATTCATGAGTATATTGATAATTTTGATATTATAAACGCATATAGCTTAAAACAAATATAAAATTATATAAACATGCATACAAACATATGCGTGCGGACACATATATGCGTGTTTATAATATAAATATACACATAAACTAGTTTATAAATTTATGTATTACATGATTAATCTTTAATAAATAATTTGTTACATAAAGTAATAAGATAAATCAACTTTTTGGGAAAATCTTGAACCAAAAAACTGGTTTTCTATAGTACCGAACCAACCCCAAACATAGTTCCAGTTGATTTGAATCCATCCCAGTTCGATTTTTTGGGTTTGTCGGCCCAGACCATGTTCTGCAAAATCACCTACGTTTTTTTGATAATGTATGACTTGAAGAAAACTTACTTGAGTTGAATCAAAACTTGAAGAACCCATAATCGATAATGAGGATTCATGACGAAGTCGATGATCGATTGCTGAATATTCAATAATGATTGACGAAGAAGGCTACTCGATTAAAGTGGTTGGTGAAATTTGATTTCCAACTAAATAAATTATTTGATTTGATTTGTGTGATTAATACCAAAAATAATCACCCTTCCTTGTAGATTTGTAGAGGTGGTCAGGTGGCAACCAAATTCCATAAATATGAATTGTAAAATATGAATTGCTTGGGCTTGACTTTTGAATTTTCGAATGCAGAATGGAGGTGGCCAACCAAACGGTGGTTAATTGAACTTTACCGACATTAAGGTGGCAACCAAACCGGTCTATTGAATTTTTCCGACTTTTCATATTCGGTACCGGTATTACTGGTTTTCAAACGGTACCGAAACCGGTTAGTACCGATCCCGAATTAAACAACATACAAGAACCGAATACCGGACCGAATGTACCGGTACGGTCCCGGTTCAAACGCAAATCCAAACACACTCTTAATATAATAATAAGAAAGTTAACTTTCATATATTAGAAAATAAATAAGATATATATGTATAACTATATACAGTGATATGACTATTTAACAGTTCAAAACTCTATAGGAAAATATAAACCACACCGAAATAAAATTCGTCAATTTTGTTTTATATATTTAAAAAAAACCAACTTATAATACGTTCATATGACTAACAATTTTTAAGTTAAATAAAAAGTTTTTAATTTGTGTACATTAGTATTATCTTTTTAAAAAAATGGGTTGCTACTATTATCATTAAATATAGTTGCTAATTTTTTAATATAACGTTTTGTTATTACACCTAAATACATTATATAAATACTGAAAACCAAAAAAAAAACTTAACATTCTGTCGTTGTTCTTAACCCTGATGGATTCTCTCTCCTACCTCAGTTTATGACACTTGCTATATAAATACAGTGGTTAGCTTATTTTATGGCGCTTATTGTATAAATACAAAAAAACAGAATCTATCTATCTATATCTATTAATAAAGAAAAATAATTTTGCCACATGTCACTCTCTCGTGAAATCTCAATTTCGTTTTCTCGCCTATTTATTACCATATTCTATTCTAATGTTAAGGAAAGTAATTAATAACTCTAATTATTTTTTATAAACTATTATGATACTAGTTTATGAACCCACGAATTACGTGGATAATTTTTAATAAATAATTAGTTGTATAAAATGTATGTAAACATAAAATTAAACCATATAAATATTATGTTTTATTAAAAAATATAAGAAAAGTACAGCTATTTGTCATAAATATTATTTATTAATCTTTTTTAAAATGTTTACATATTTTATAACAACAAATATAATGTTAAGAAGTATGATTTTACTAATATTGTATTATGTTTACTTTTTTAAATATTTAATATTGTTTATATAAATCTGCATTAAATTTTTAATAAATATTTAATATGGTTTTTACTAATTTTGATTTTATTTATCATTTATGGTGTTCTTTATTTGTATTATATATTTTCATTTAAAATGTAATTTTTTTAATTTATTTTAAATTTATATTATATATTTATGTATTTTAAATTAATTTAATTATTAAAAATTAACAAATATCAAATCAAATAGACAGTGATGACAAATAGCATTTGGAATAATGTCAAATTATCGATAGATTTAATTAATTATTAATGTTTATAGATATTAAAATAATTAATTGTATGTATCTTGTATTTTATTTTAATATAAAAATAATAATATGTATTTATCTTTTTTGGTTAAATGTGGTAATGTCATGTGGCAAATTGTGTTCTTCTTTATTATATATATAGATTTTATTTTCATATTAAATAAAACATTAAATAAATCTATATATATGGTTAAAAATCTATGGATCAACATTATATTACGGTCAGTAAATTTTTTATTTATCCGTATGTATTTTAATTTTATAGTTTATATCGTTTAGATAATTTATCTATTGAGTTTTAATATTAGTATTTAATCATCATTTATAATTGTAATATACTAATTTAATTTTATATGTATTTTTAAAAAAATATTATTTTATAAATATATCTCATGTAATAAATGGGCAAATTACTTGTAAAAATATAAATTAACATTGTGTCGTGATTACTTCCTAGCTTTCCAACCCCGCATGATTACTTTTGAAATAATTTAAAAAAAAAACCATGTACTTTTATAATTTATTTAATACAATTGATTAATTCTATAATTTTTTTCTTGTATGACCACATATATCTTTACTTTACTCGTTTGAATTTGAATGTCAGTGAATTTAGATTCTGTTAATTAGTTGACCCACGTACTTTTGGGGGGCGTTTCATTTGATAAATTTATAGATTTATATGTAATTTCAATAAGGATTTAAAGTCTCATGATTTTTTTAAATCTCATCATTATTTATTATACAAAAACCCAGCTTCCCTTCTAGAATTTTAAATCTCAGGTACATTATATTCTTCATATTAGCTAATTAACCCTAAAAGATAATGCAAAGTTTTTTGGCAAAATCCAGATAAATGTAAATGTTGCATAATACAAATCCTTAAAAAGAATGTAAATTTTGAGGAAAAAAATCTGTAAACCAACGGCCCCTTGCATTCTCTCCTTGTATCATTTCAAGCCCTCTGCTTCTTATCTTCATCAAATTTCCTTAATCATCAATATAATACATTAATCTCAATTCCGTTCTTACCATCCCCAACTCAGATTTATCAAAAATTTACAAATTTAAAAACTTACAAATCAACCAAAATAATAATATCAACAAATCACCAACACGAAATTTGACTTGATGTCACACACAAAATAAACAAAACATTTTATGTCGACTTATATTATATAAAACTTGATGGACATTAATTAAATAACACGAATAAAGAAATAAATTAATTGAAAAACGAATCTATAAAATTGACACGAAAACCTGAATTAAAATTTACTTTTCAAATTATACCAATGTATTCCACTTGTCTTTTTCGGTCCAAATCAAAACATTAAATGATGCACATGTTAATGTTGTTATCGATATTTATATGGCTAAAAAGTAAGATGTTGATAGCATTCTAGGTTAAATTTATATATATATATATATATATATATATATATATATATATATATATATATATATATATATATATATATATATATATAAAATAAGAAAACCATTTGGAGTTTCTGTACCATTGGATGGAAAGAAATCAATGGTCCAGATTAATGACAACTCATAATTATTTATGAAATGTCTCTTATACCCTTAATTAAAATCAAATACCTATGCCATTTTTTTAATTCATTTTCCAAATTTACTACATTACCTTAATTACATCAAATTTTGATTTTAATTTTTTCATTAATGAATTAATATTTACCTAAAATAAATATGTGTCATTATTATCCTCAATGATCATAGTTAAATTCAAATGGAAAAATTTGAATTTAAATGTAGAAGTGTAGTAAATAAAGTTAAAAAATTTTGTTAAAACAAGATTTAAAATTTAATTGATAAAACTTCAATTGTGAATATGGTAAACTTTGATTGTTGATTTTCAGATATTTCATTTTTATATTTTATCATTTTCAAAATATATACACATTCACATAATTGAAGTTTTTTGTTTCTTACATTGGTATTTCATATTTGAAGTTAATAAAAATTAAAAAAAACATTTTTTGCAAACATGTATTATATGTTTTTAATAATACAATATAATAATTTTTTTTAATTAATATCAAACAACTAAGTATTTTTTTTTATTTTTAATTTAACTTGCTTTCAATTTTTTTTATTTTAATTATACATAAATTTTATAATAATTTATTTAAATATAAAAAAATATGTATTTTCTAAATCAACCCATGTAATACATGGGTTGATTAACCTATCTATCTATACTATATATAATAAGAAAACCATTTGGAGTTTCTGTACCATTGGATGGAAAGAAATCAATGGTCCAGATTAATGACAACTCATAATTATTTATGAAATGTCTCTTATACCCTTAATTAAAATCAATAATTATACCTATGCCATTTTTTTAATTCATTTTCCAAATTTACTACATTACCTTAATTACATCAAATTTTGATTTTAATTTTTTCATTAATGAATTAATATTTACCTAAAATAAATATGTGTCATTATTATCCTTAATGATCATAGTTAAATTCAAATGGAAAAATTTGAATTTAAATGTAGAAGTGTAGTAAATAAAGTTAAAAATTTTTGTTAATTGTTTTGCTAACAAGATTTAAAATTTAATTGATAAAACTTCAATTGTGAATATGGTAAACTTTGATTGTTGATTTTCAGATATTCTATTTTTATATTTTATCATTTTCAAAATATATACACATTCACATAATTGAAGTTTTTTGTTTCTTACATTGATATTTCATATTTGAAGTTAATAAAAATTAAAAAAAAACATTTTTTGCAAACACGTATTATCTGTTTTTAATAATACAATATAATAATATTTTTTAATTAATATCAAACAACTAAGTATTTTTTTTATTTTTAATTTAACTTGCTTTCAATTTTTTTTATTTTAATTATACATAAATTTTATAATAATTTATTTAAATATAAAAAAATATGTATTTTCTAAATCAACCCATGTAATACATGGGTTGATTAACCTATATATTATAATAAAACAAAACAATTTATGTCACATGTCACTTCTACAATACAAGAAAATTTTATTTTTTCACCTCTTTTTTCCAAATTTAACATCTTAACTTAATTGCATTAAATTTTGACTTTATTTTTTTCATTAATTAATTAGTAATAAATTAGATTTTGTAACATTTAAAACTAATGTTTACCTAAAATAATATCTATCATTATCATTAATAATAATCAGAATTAGATCCAAATGTAATAATTTGAATAGTTGTGGAAATTATTATAATTATGTATAATAAAGGAAAACATCAAATGTCACGTGTCACCTCTACGTTCACCAAAAAAATTATTACAACTAATAAAAATAAAAGATAAATACAATTTAATATTTTAAAAAAAAGATAAATATACTCTTTTTTTTAATCTGTAAATAATAAAAAATAAACACAATTATTATTTTTGTATATTTTTATTTTTACTCATATACATTTTATATAAATAAATTTAATAAAAAATATACACGTAATGCGTGGGTTATAAACTAGTATATATATATAATCAGGTTCATCAACGTACCTATAAGATCCCAACGTACCCTAATGTGAATGATCATTCACATATATTTTTTTTGAATAGACATGTATAAGACAACATTATAATATTTTTTTTTCAAAAAAAAAACATCATAAATCTTGTGAATAGTAAAAAAGATCATGTGAATGCTCATCACACCATTCACATTGTGTGAAATGACCATTCACATGGATGACCATTCACATAAATATGCATTGAGCATTCACATAATTTTTAATGACACAGAAAGTGTGAATGTATGTGAAATTCATATATCATGCATATAACAATAAATTAAACATGATTATGAGAAAAATATTTTAAATTTTTTTTTTCAAGTTGATACCTTCGGGTGCACTTGATTTCGAGAGATACTTTTTCGAACCTAACTATATATATATATATATATATATATATATATATATATATATATATATATATATATATATATATATATATATATATATATATATATATATATATATATATGTATATATAGAATCAGGTTCATCAGCGTACCTGTAAGATTCCAGCGTACCCTTATGTGAATGATCATTCACATATATTTTTTTTGAATAGACGTGTATAAGACAACATTATAAGACTTTTTTTCAAAAGAAGCAACATCATAAATCTTGTGAATGGTAAAAAAGATCATGTGAATGGTCATTCACACCATTCACATTGTGTGAAATGACCATTCACATGGATGACCATTCACATCAATATGCATTGAGCATTCACATAATTTTTAAGGACACAGAAAGTGTGAATGTATGTAAAATTCATATATCATGTGTATAACATTAGATTAAACATGGTTATGAGAAAAAAAATTTTAAAAAAAGTTTTTTAAGGTCGGTACCTTCGGGTGCACTTGATTTCGAGAGGTACCTTTTTGAACCTGACTCTATATATATATATATATATATATATATATATATATATATATATATATATATATATATATGATTGGGTTCACATGAGAACCCTTCTATTTCGTGATAACGTGAGAACCACTCTAAAATTTGTGCATCCACTGTATAAATTTGTGTATCTGATACTAAAATTAAATGTTTTCGAAAAATTTATGCATTTCATATAAAAATTTACGCATCTCATGTTATAATTTATCCATTTTATGTACGAATTGTGCATTTAAGAAAATTTGTGCATTTAAGAAATTTGTGCATTTGATGTTCAAATTTGTGCATTTAGTTTATAATTTAATGAATATAATATTTGAATGTAATTTTAGTGTTAGATTATGATATTTATTAATATTTAAGACTAATAATGGCTATAAGTAAAACTTTTAATTTTTAAATTTGTGCATTTGATGTACAAATTTGTGCATTTTGGAGTGGTTCTCACGTTCTCACGGTAATGAGGGTTCTTACCGGAACCCAACCTATACACACACACACACACACACACAATGAATATGGTTCGAGAGAGTATCACTCATTATGCAGCGCACCAGAAGGTACCACCTTTTAAAAAACTTTTTTAAATTATTTTTTTTCATAAACATGTTTTAATTAACATTATGAAGATGATATGTAAATTTCACATACATTCACATCTCCTAGCTACTAAAAAATGATTTGAACATACACTTACATAAAACAAACATGTTTTCACTTGAACCAAAATTTTTATATATATAGATTTAGGTTCAAGTTAGTACCAGTCATTACGCAGCGCACCAGAAAGTATCATCAATAATTTTTTTTAAATTTTTTTCTATAAATATGTTTTAATTAACATTACATAGATGATATATAAATTTCACGCACATTCACACATTTTAAGTGCATCAAATCATGCATCACATAAATGCACATTCACATATATACAAATTTATGTAAGTGTATGTTCACATCATTTTTTAGGAGTTAGAAGATGTGAATGTATGTGAAATTTGCATATGATATTCATAATGTTAATTAAAACATGTTGATGAAAAAAATTTAAATTTTTTTTAAAAGTGGTACCTTCTGTGCGCTGCATAACAGGTGGTACTTACACACATACACACATATTGGTTATTTACAGAAACTGTAATACACACACACTGGTTAATTACAAAAAAAAATGTAATATATATGTTTTTTCAAAATTTTGTGTATTGTAATATTGTTGGTAGAGTATTTCTCTGTTTTATAAAAAACACAAACTTAAAAAAGTATTCATTTAAGGTAATATGTTGACATGAAGCAAACGTAGTCATTGTTTGTTTACTTCTTAATAAAATCATTAACATGTCATTTTACTTTTAAATGACTTCTTAATGGTTACATTAATAAGTAAACAAACAACCCCGTAGTTATACAAATATATGTGAAATAGTTTTATTATAATACGATAAATGAATGCCTTTTTTTAGGGTTTATTATGAAAAAAACAAATATGTTTTCACGTTTTTTGCATTTTCGTCCATTTATATTATTTTTTTCATAAAAGTTTTCAAGTTAATTTTTTTTTTTGGGTTTAGTAAAACTTGGATATTAGAACCCGATTATAATTAGTAACCAAGTTTTTAAAAACTGAAAAACCGGGTTCTAATGTCTAAATTTTACTAAACCAAAAAGAACAATTAACTTGAGGACTTTTATAGAGAAAAATAACATGGAGATACGAAAACGCAAAAAACGTGAAAACATGTTTTTTTCATAATAAACCCTATTATATAATGTTCATGTTTTTCCTTTGGGTGATTAAATTAGACATAATAGGGTTTATTATCATTTATTACTATTTATTACTATTTATTATCTCAAAGTTTATTATGAATAAAACCAATATTTCTTCATGTTTTTTGCATTTTCGTCCCTTCATGTTATTTATTCCATAAAAGTCCTCAAGTTAAATTTTTATTTTTTGGTTTAGTGAAATTTGGACATTAAAACTCGGTTTACTAATTATAATCGGTAACTAAAATCCAACAACATGATGAATCGGCAAAGCGGCAAACACGACTACGACGTTTTCACTACAACTCAAGAACAATACAAGACACTCCACAAAAATAAGTCGTTTACACACCAATCGGCTTGGGAGTACTTCGACATCATCCAAAGTGGAACGTCGTTTTACAAATGGATGATTTTGTTCAACCACTAAGAAATCAATCTAAAACTTCTGATTCAAACACGATCGGAACACCGTCTTCGGATGAGGCATATATTAGGTGTTCACGATGAACAAGACGACGAGGACAACGATATTCAAGAGCTTGAAAGACCACGCCGCAAGGGAAAAACACCAGCATCAAAATCAAACAACCCAGAGGTCTACAAACAATTCGAAATGTTTTCAACTTCTTACGTCGACGATGTTGAAGATAAGAAACATCATCGAAGACGACTTGAAAACCTAAAAGAAAAACAATTGGAGTATGAAAAAGAAATAAAAGAAAAAAATATCAAACATATTTATCGGCACTGAATGATCAACAACAAGACAGAGACATGGAGTTTTTCATTCGGCCACACGACCATTTTCAATGTGACACTTTGCAAATCGTATTACAACGCAAACAAAGAATAGCGGAACGTTGGAGATGACAATTGTAGTTTCGTAAATTTTTTTGTTTTTAGTTTCGTAAGTTTTTTAGTTTTTAGTTTCGTTATGTAATAGTTTTAATTATTTATGAAACTAATATGTTAGCTTTACTTGTTTTAATAATTAAAATGAATTTATTTTAAAAAAAATTAAGAAAGATGGAAAAGTTTCGAAAGTTTCGAAAGATGGAGATAAAAAATCTAAGTGGCGCTGAGTTGTATGGAAAGGTGGGGAGTGGGAAAGACCACCACTCTCTTCACCCTAAGCGTGCAAAAGCATGCATTGTTATGCGTAAATTTTAAATATTTCATTGTAGTGTTAGATTATTGTATTTCATCAGCGTCAATAAACTAAGTATAGTGTTGTAAAAAAATATAATATTTGCTAAATAATAATTTTATTTATAAAATTCTTTTTATTTTTATAGAGAAAATAATTATATTTATGAAGGGTAACTCATATAAAAATGATAGAAGGACCATCGATGGAATATAAGGGTAAAATAGTCATTTTTTAAGATTTAGACGCTTAGCGGATGGTGAGTTAAGTTTAGGATCAAGAACCAAAGCCAGAAAAAATTTAGCAACATAGAGATGAAATTTGGAATTATTAAGGTCCATGAACAGAATTTAAAAACGTTGTTAAACAACAAGAACAAAAAAAATGTACTTTCCTTTAAAGATTTTATTTGACGGAAAATGTCATAATATTCTAAATCAGATTTTGTTGAACTTATATAACAACATTTCACAATTTACCATTTATTTTACTTCTTCACTCTTTCGTATTTAACATTTGTTACTACTCTAAAGATACGACACACACACACCATCCTCCAACTCTATCACACAAGAGAACCTTAAATGGAAACCATATATAGGGCTGTAAGCAAACTGAATGAATAAGAACATAAGTTTATTTTTACTCGCTCGTTAAAGTTTAAAAGAACGAACGATAACACGTAAAATCATAAACCTAACATGTTTATAACCCATTCTTTTCACAACTAATAGGAACTATTGGAGATGATATTTTTAATGCTTTAGAATTGAGGAATGTGTTTTAACGAGTTATTAAACACCTGCGCGTTGCTGCGAGGTTTAAAATATTGATTACAAAAATAAATATAAAAATAAATAAATAAAAATACTTTTCAAACAATTCAAGCAAAGAAACACAACTGAACCAACATCGAAGAGTGAAATTGAAAAGCGATATAGATTCAAAAAGTAAGACAAATGACACTGTTAGTCGGTTCTTATCATTGGTATTCAAGATTTTGCAATGCTAAATTACAAACAATGTCTTATTAAATCGGATCGGAACCAGAATTAATTAATCAAATATCCATAATCATAATTTGAAATTTTGACATTCTATTTAATCTATTGGTTTTACGATCAAATCAAATAAATTTATAACAGTAATGTCTCTAATACATCGATTAGAGTTTGTCAACGTTATAATAGTAATGTTCGAAATACATGATCATATTTAATTAAAAAAATCTAAATATTAAATAGTTACATTTTAGTTATAAAATAATTTCATTAGAATTTTGTATCGTGCATCTGAATAATAAAGTCTTTTTTATACAATTAAACATAACATAATAGTTTCATAAGACAACTACAAACATATGTATTATTAAAATCATAATTTTAAGTATGTAAGAAAATGTTGTAATAATAAACGTTAAAAAAGGACTAAATGAAAATTTATTAAAATAAAAGGGCTAATTAAAATATAACACTAAGATGAGAGTGTATTATGAAAATTTTAAATTTAAAATTAAAAAAGAAAAAGAAAAAAAAAAGAAAGATCGTCATTGGTAAAGACGATTTAAGTATGTAAGAAAATGTTGTAATAATATGTTAAAAGAGGACTAAATGAAAATTTATTAAAATAAAATTGCTAAATAAAAGATAACACTAAGATGATGGTGTACTGTGAAAAAATTAAACTAAAAATAAAAAAATAAAAAAATTTCATTAGAATTTTGTATCGTGCATCTGAATAATAATGTCCTTTTAATACAATTAAACATAACATAATAGTTTCAAAAGACAACTACAAACATAAGTGTAATTAAAAATCATAATTTTAAATATGTAAGAAAATGTTGTAATAATAAACGTTAAAAGAGGAGTAAAAGAAAATTTATTAAAATAAGGGATAATTGCGCAATAAACCATCAACTTTTCAGTTTTTTGTGATTAAAACCCCAAACCATTTTTCGTTGCATAAAAAACCCTGAACTAACTAAAAATCAGTAAATCAAGGTTTTATTAATGAGTAACCCGTTGAAATCGGTTATTAATCCTACGTGTACCGGTAACTAACCTACGTGGAATAACATTTAATTGTTCATACTGGTTGTCAAGTATTACACATCATTTAAACCCCCATTGACATTTTTTAATTGTAATTTTTAAACGAGATTACATCATCAACGAGTGTTTAAATGATGTGTAATACTTGTCAACCGGTTTTAGCAATTAAAATTTATTCCACGTAGGTTATTTATCGTTCCACGTAGGATTAATAACCGGTTTCAACCGGTTAACTCTTGATAAAACATTGATTTACTGATTTTTAGTTAGTTCGGGGTTTTTACAACGAAAAATGGTTTTGGGGTTTTAATCACAAAACCTGACAAGTTAAGGTTTTTTTGTGCAATTATCCCTTAAAATAAAAGATAACACTAAGATGAGAGTGTATTATGAAAAATTTATATTTAAATATAAAAAGAAAAAACGAAAAATCATTATTGGTAGAGAGGATATAATAAATGTATGTATATATAATGGATGACTAATGCATTGCAAGGCAACCAACTATCGTGTTAATGGGTAGAAAAATAAGCTAAGGGAATAAAATTTCCAAGTCCCAAACCTTTAATACATTTGTGTTAAGTATGTTAGAGACTTAAGGATGTTTGTTTTACGAAATGGATTTTGAAGGATGTAAGACTTATTTGTAGTGTATTTTGAAATTTGAGTTACAAAAACAATGAATATAAATGTGTTTACATTCCATCAAATTCTGTAGTTAAAGATATCTATCATTCCTTACTATTTGTAAATGAATTTGAATTCCTAACATTTAACACACTTCATAACTTTAGCTAGCCTAAACATTATTAGATATCTCAACCAATCAACCACTATATACTTTAATTTAAATTTTGAATCCTTCAAATTTCATTACACGAGCCAAACATTAATGAGATCAAAGGAATGATTTATGTCACTAACCAGGAGAGTTATTGAGGTTAATGAAACATGCATGATTCAGTTATAAGATTATGTTATTATGTATTATGTTATTTGAAAAACTTTAAAAATGTTTCATTTTAAAGATACTTCTTCTTATCCCAACTCTTTGTATTACAAACTTTCAAAAGCATGCAATTATAAAAACAGTTTATCTAAAAGAATGGAAATCAGCCCAAAGTATTTAGAAAATGTAAAAAAATATTATTACAATAATATAGTTTTATTAATAATATTCAATATATTATTTTTTTTATAGCATTCAAAAGGAAATAGACCAAAAAAGTTGTTTATTGGTTAGTCCCAATCCTCACGTAGACCTGACAATTTGGTACACGACATGACGGACAAGCCATTTATACGACTTGAGTTTTTCACATATGGGTTTTACAAATTAGGGTGCGTTTAGTTACCGAAAATTTTCAAAATTTCCATCTTACTTTTCAACAAAAATGAAAACTTGTTTACTTAACAACAATTTCATAAATTTTCATTTTACTTTTTAAAATACAACTTTTCATATTCTCTCTCTTATTTTTCTACTACCTACCCTATTTCTTTATAATACTCTCTTTCTCTCTCTTACTTTTCCATCATCTATCCTATTTTTTTATTTTATAATCACTATCTTATTATTCTTAAAACTAAAACTTCATCATCTAAACAAGTTTTCATTTTTCATAGAAACCCTTGTATTTTTTCTAAAAACTATAACTTGAAAACTGAAATTGAAAAATGACTAGTTTTCGTTAACTAAACGCAAAAGGGTGCGTTTAGTTACCGAAAATTTTCAAAATTTTCATCTCACTTTTCAATAAAAATGAAAACTTGTTTACTTAACAACAATTTCATAAATTTTCATTTTACTTTTTAAAACACAACTTTTCATATTCTCTCTCTTACTTTTCTATTACCTACTCTATATTTCTTTATAATACTCTCTTTCTCTCTCTTACTTTTCTATCACATATCCTATTTTTATTATTTTATAATCACTCATCTTATTTTTCTTAAAACCAAAACTTCATCATCTATACAAGTTTTCACTTTCTATTAAAACCCTTGTTTTTTCCTAAAAACTATAACTTGAAAACTGAAATTGAAAAATTACTAATTCGTATCTTATACAGGTAAAACATGAATTTACATGTATAAGCACGTGTAAGACACGAAAAAATATCGTGTTACACGATGACACGCATAAGACACGTATAAACTAGGGTTTCAAAATTTCTAAAAACTTTAAGTCCCACTTAATTTGAAAATATTTGAAAAAGTTAGGGTTTGTCTCTCACATTGATGATGTGATAAATGAAATTGTCGATTCGGATATCAACAATGAGTCTAGTTCGGTAAAAAATTTGGTTTAAAGTTCGGATTCGGTTAAGGCCATTGATTAGTGGCTTTAAATACTTTTGAAGTGTTGTTGGATACTTGTATCATCATGTTTTGGATTTATAATTATATATGTTTTGGATTAAATTCGTGTTATCGTGTGACACGTGTTTGATGTGTGTTGTGTTGTCGTATGACACGTGTTTTATGTGTGTCATGTCACGTGTCACGCGAATTTTTTACATGTCGTGATCGTGTTGCACATCCAGACACATTTTATGATTCGTGTCGTGTTCGTGTATTACAAATCCGCGTCGTATAAAATTCGTGTTTGACACGACTACAGGTAATGTCGGATCCCCCAAGTCTCACAAGATCTAAACTTGTTTTAATTGGTTATCTCATTCATCCTACTCATCTTATCACATCCACAAATGAAAAAACAAATTTCACTCCTAAAAAAAATAAAAGGTTAAAGTGTAATTTGACAATTTAATTTTGGAATAATTACGTAAAAAAATCATCAACTTGTCAGTCTTTTATGATTAAAACCCCAAACCATTTTTCGTTGCATAGAAAACCCGAACTAACTAAAAATCAGTAAATCAAGGTTTTATCAATGGGTAATCGGTTGAAACCGGTTATTAATCCTACGTGGACTGGTAAATAACTTACGTGGAATAAATTTTAGTTGTTGAAACCGGTTGCCAAGTATTACACATAATTTAAACCCCCGTTAATAGATTTTAATTGTAATTTTTAAACGGGATTACATCATTAACGGAGATTTAAATGATGTGCAATGCTTGACAACCGGTTTCAACAATTAGAGTTTATTCCACATAGATTATTTACCGGTCCACGTAGGATTAATGACCGGTTTCAACCGGTTACCCATTGATAAAACATTGATTTACTGATTTTTAGTTAGTTCGAGGTTTTTTATGCAACGAAAAATGGTTTTTGATTTTAATCCCATAAAACTGAGGTTTGAGGTTTTTTGCGCAATTATCCATTTAATTTTTAGATTTTTTTATTTAGCAATTAAACGATTTTTCATTTCAATTTAAACACTAAAGTATTTTTTGTACATATTTAGCTACAAAACTTTATTTTTACCGATTTGACCATTGAAAATTATTCCGATTTACCCATTAAAATATCATATTTTGTATCGATTTAGCCATTAGTTTTATTCACTTTTCTAAAATAGAACATTAAACAAAAGTTTAACCGTTAAATTAGCACAAAAAATAATTTAGTGGCTAAATGGAATGAATAACTCTTAAAGTTGAATGTTCAAAATAATACAACCCAAATAAAATGAAGGTGTTTCGTAGTTTGTTCACAACCTCTATTTTTATGTTCTTTTTCTTTTATTTCACCCTTAAATCAAGACAAAAAATAATTTAATGACTAAATGGGATAACTCTCAAAGTTGAATGATTGAATAAATAGTTAACCCAAATAAAACGAAGGTGTTTTGTAGTTTACACACAACCTCTATTTTTTCTGTTCTTTTCTTTTTATTTCACCATTACCCTTCTTTTAATAAGTATGTAACTTGGGCTTAACCTTTCTTGAAAAACTCCTGTTTTTCTAACCATCAAAATAAGAATACACTAACAAATCTATTTTTCAATTTATAGTGCTTTTTCAATTCTATATCAAAATGTGAAGAATCAAGTAAAGATTATAGATTAAGAAAGAGAATTAAACCAATTTATTTGTTAATGTATTCTTTCTAATTCTCATGGTTAGAAAAGGAATGAAACTCACATTTCATTTCACCGTACCAAACATACCCTAATAGTAATAGTGATGTAAACCGAGCTTATATGCCTAAATTACACAACATCTCTTAAATTTGCTTTAAAAGGTTGAGATTTCGACGATCCTACCCAATGTCCGTTATCGAGATGTAAATCGAACCCACGAGTGACCTATCATAACGTTAAGTATCATGCAAATTGTTCTCACTACCAAACTACCCTTAAGCCCAGATCATGCCCATAACACAGCACACACAATGCATTTGGTCCTCCTTACAAAGTGGGATCAAAACTTTAACATATATATATACAAGCCTACACAAATCAACTCTTTATATGCCTTTCTTGGAAGCTTTCTTTGATTTTAGTTCGGATTTTGAGAATTGAGAATGCCATTGTTAAAACCAATTGAAGAATTTGTTAAGATTTCAATCAAGTAGAAAGTTTTGTTTTTTCGTTGAATTGTTTAGAGCGAGGATTATGGGACGGTCAGGGATGGTTGTTTTCTGGTGTTTTTCCCTCTTTTTAGCGGTTTGGTTACGGGTTGATTTTCATGTACTTGTTGAAGCAGCTAGATTGGGGAGTATGTGGAGTAACCATACTCAAGGAGTGGATAAACACGCTACGGCTGTCTATGGTGGTGGCGGTGGCAGTACACCGGGAAATGATGGTGGGGGTCCTGGGGGAGGATCTGGTGGAGGGGTGGGGTTTGGCAATGGTGGAGGGAGGGGATATGGGTCAAGATTTGGAGGTGGGTATGGACGAGGTGGAGGCAGGGGTGGAATGGGAGGTGGTGGTGGCCGTGGTGGTGGTGGTGGTGGCAGAGGTGGTGGAGGTCCAGGATACGTAGGTCCAGGTGGAGGTGGAAGCAGAGGTGGTGGTGGTTCGGGACCAGGCAACTGGGGTGGATACGGCAGTGGAGGATTTCCATACGGAGGTGGTAGTTCAGGAGGGTTTGCAGGTGGCGGGTATGGTTCGAGAGGAGGATATGGTGGTGGTGGTGGTCGAGGTAGAGGTGGATTTGGCTCAGATGACGGAAATCTTGGCGGTTCAGGTGGCGGTTTTGGTAACAGTGATGATAGCAACTTGGGTTCTGATGGTGAAGAAAATGGGTTCGGAGGAGTTCCTCACAATACTGCAAACAAGAATTAAAAGATCAAAGGATAACTTAGAAATTAGAATAAACATGATTTATCACCATTAATCATGTACTCCTATTTTCTGCCTTTAAAGTACTAGCAAATCTTTATAATGATTCTAACATTTAAAAATACCGAAAAAAAAAAAAGAAAAAAAAAAGTCGGATTTTGTTCTTATATTATACGCGATGTTAATTTCAATCAATAAAGGCCAAGCCTGGTGCACCAAGAGCGTTCCCGTTGCATTTTGCAAAGAGGTTGTTTTTGTGTCACGAAAACACTAATCGTAACGATTGGTAAAGGCAGGACCCTAATGTTATTTCAATCAAACTATACAATTAATCAAACCAATGATTATACAATTGAACACACAACAGTAAGGATGATAATTAAATAGTAATTATAAGGATGATAATTAAATAGTAATTATATTTTAAGCTGCGTTAATTAACCTCCATTTCTTGAAGCAAATGACTTCTAAACTTCAGCAGCAATAAATACCCTTAATTATGGGATTAGTCAATGTTTATCCTGAAAGTATAAAACCAAGTCAAAGTCAAATATTGTTCTTTCCATTTACAGAAAGGGTTAATTACGTAAAAAGGTAACCAACTTCAATCTTTTTTCTCGTTCTTTAAAAAAAACAAATTTTATAAATTTCGGGTAATTATGTGAGTTTAGCATAGTTTATAAAAGATCTTTTAAGTTAAGAAACAAATACACGCACCTCGTTAAGAGAATTCGAAACTCCGATTAGACCAACATCAGAACAGGGCTCAATTTCACTCTTCCTACATAAACAAGGGTGAGGATAAATATTAATGAGGAAAAAGTGAAACAAAACTTTGTTATGTTCATAAAGATATATAGGGTCATAAAATAATCACGGGTTGTTTCCTCTATAATGGCATGAAACGGACTGTGATCATTATAAGTAATGATCACAGCCCGTTTCATGCCATTACACAGAGAAAAAATACAGGAAATAAAGCCATGACTAACATTTCCTTCTGAGAAACGTCTAGGGTTGAGGCTGTACTCGAGCTCGATAAATCAACTCCCTACCAAAAGTACAGACGCGTATATATAGGATGAGTGACGTTTCTGAATAATCGCAGAAAGCAATTCTAAGTTACAACTTACAACAGAATCGGGATGAATCCCTTGTGACCATCCCGGAAATTTCCCCGAAAGAAGAGTAATATACTGCTCCATAGCTACATCCGGATTCATATTCCCGAGCTTTTGCCACGCATTCCTTGCACAGTAATGCCCTCTGTCACTCATATATAGCAGATGTTACCCCTGTTATCTTAACCACCGTTCAATCTATAGCCTAAGGCACGTTTGGTGAACGGAATTGTTTGAGTTTACAAACTTTTCTTCGTCACGATAATGACATTTTTAATGCAAATATTCAATTCTCTACATTCTTTATCATATCAGAAAGAATTCTAAAAAAAACAAAAAGAGAGAATGAGTTTTCAGTCTTTTTTCTTCATTTTATGTATCATTCTTTACTCAGATATCATCATTATGTGTTAAAAAGCTTGTAAACTTAAAGAATTACAATTTCCTTGTTTCGTTTTACCAAACGTGCCCTAAACATCTTTCGCAACTCGCTTAACTAGTCTCATATTACGCACCATTTTCCCCTGCTTAATTAACCCTAAACTTTAAATAAACCCTCTGCTCATGATCTAATTCTGGTCATGGTTCATTCATATGATAGAACAATGAATAATCAGTTTAATCTTGGTTTAATTACGATAAATAGCAACTACATTAAATTTTACCAACTATCACAGTCTAGTTTCTCACTTTTAGCCGATTGTTGTTATTGCTAAAACTTAAAGTATGTTGTTATAATCATGAATTTAACAAAGTAGGTTGTTATTTCTTGCAATTAACCCTTTAATATTCTCACTAGACAATTGATTACAATTTCCTTATATATCATCTTTATTTGTTAAACCCTAAAAACAGCATGTAAACTTAAGGAATTACAATTTCCTTGTTTCGTTGGTGCCCTAAACGTCTTTTGCAACTCGCTTAACTAGTCTCATATTACATCCCATTTTCCCTGCTTAATATTACAAGATTAGAAAATGATACGTTTTTTATATGACACGATTTGAAAATGTTAGAACTCAAAAATGAAATGATTATAAAAAAGCTCAGTTTTAGGGATTATATAATAAATGTCGATGATGAAAAAAGAAGGATGGGGAATGCCAAATGCTAAATGGAATTAGATTCCTCCATCTTTTTTCAACAAACATGATGCGTAAGTATCTTGACATCCAAATTCTAAACGAGACTTCAAATCCTTCAAACCAAACACACCCTAAACTTTAAATTTAAAACCATCTGCTCATTATCTTATTATGGTCATGGTACATTCATACGAAGGTCAATGGCTAATCGGTTTATTTACAAGAAACAGCAACCTTATTAAAATCTTATCAATTGTAGCAATCTACTTTCTATTTTTTTAACTAGCAACCGATTGTAGTTATTGGTAATATTAAAAATACATTATAATAAACAAAGTAGGTTGCTATTTCTTGCAATTAACCCTTTAATATTTTCACTAAACAATTGAATCAAATACCATATATTAACACATTTCAATCAGCAAAAACAAGCTAAAAATGAAGAGGAAAGTTGGATGATACCATTTAGCTCTGGCGGAGACCTTTAAAGCCATCGGCGGCGGTTCACGGCAAGGGCCTTCGGTGGCAACCTTATGAAGGCCGTATAATTGCATCTGAACATCGTTTCCTAAACTCTGAAAATGATCTTGAACTTTACCATAATCAGCAGCAATAGCAAACACTTTCTCCAAATCACTCCGTTCAACCCCTTCCCAATCTTCATCATCTTCAGAATCCTCTTCGTCGGAAATCAATCCCTCTTTTTCCTTCTCAATTTCATCAATTACATCATCACACACCAATTTCATACACATCTGAATCTCTTTACGATCACCGACTTTCTCTTCTTCAATTTGATCGGCGTTTTCAA
The DNA here is from genome assembly GCA_020465985.1 of Centrapalus pauciflorus. NCBI lineage: Eukaryota > Viridiplantae > Streptophyta > Magnoliopsida > Asterales > Asteraceae > Centrapalus > Centrapalus pauciflorus. Next base: position 87,242 of record JAANYP010003097.1, read on the forward strand.
CACCACCAGAACCTAAATTCACCTCCGGTAACTTCACCACCGATACAACTTGTTTCGTTTCCGACGGACCGGCGATAACCGTATTATTATTATTATTAACAACAAATTCATCATGATCATCAGCAAATCGGACTTTCTTCATGCTTTTTCTTTTACTGATTACGCTTTTCTCCATCGTCGACTTAAACTTAAACTCCTCCATCACAACATTACTGAAATCACGGCGGCGATGATCATCTTCTTCGCCATTAGTAACAGGAGAAACGAACTTAGCGATTAGGATAAAAAACACAAAACCTGCAACAATCGTGATGAAAACCTGGTGTAGAAATGGAATCTCCATTGATTGATGAAGATGAAAATTAAAATCGAAGCAAAATAGGTGGTGATTTTTAGGGATTTATACGAGTATGATCGATCAAAGATGAAAACTTGAAGAAGAAGATAAAAGATTTGATTGTCAGAGATGAAGAGCAAAGCATATTCGCTTTCTTTCCTCTTTAGCTGCCGCTTTATTAATTTTCCCTTTTTTTCAAGATTTATTATTAAAAAAAAAGGTTTATTACCAAGAAATTTTTTTTTTTTTTCATATTTCTACGTTATTGTCTCTACATGCTATTTTTTTATAAAATTTCACAAGTTTTTTTTTTATTTTTGATTTAGTGAAATTTAAAACTAGAACCTGGTTTTTTAGCTTTTAAAAACCCAATTTATAATTATAATCGGATTCTAATGTTTAAATTTTACAAATCAAAAAAAAGAAAAAATAACTTGAGCTTTAATGAAAAAAAATAGCATGAAAATTTGAAAACGCAAGAAAAATAAAAATATGTTGGTTTTTTTATAATAAACCCTAAAAAAATCAATATATCTTTTTGAACAGTTTTTGCGTTTGTTTTTTGATGTTTTTTCTTTTCTAAATAAATTCTAAAGTTAATTGTTTTTTTAATTTGTTAAAATTTGATTATTAAATTCTGGTTATAGTTATTTAAAAATTGAAAAGTCAAATTCTAATAGTCAAATTTCACTGAATCAAAAATAAAAGTTTAACTTGATAACTTTTCATACAGAAGAATGAAAATACAAAATACGTAAAAACGTTTTGTTTTTTATTTTTATAAACCGTTTTTGTTGATAAAATTTTCAATTTTTTAAATAAATTTTTGATTTTTTCTTGTGGGGCAAAACGGAAAGGTCACAGGGTTTTTCATAATGCGTGTGCCGGTGCCGCCAGCTTGTTGTATTCATTTGATTTTTTATTTTTTTTTTTGGTGACGATAAATAATTAAATGTTTTTGTAATCGGATTGGTTTTGGTTGGTTTTGTCGGTTAAATCGGAATGGATTTTTGATTGTTATAGTTCGATTTAAAACTAAATTGCCTTTTTATATTAAGATTGTGTGTATGTGAGAATTTGTTTTATGGGACTGGTCATCAAAAATAGCAATAACTTATATTTTTTTATCAGTAATAATAAGATGTTTTTATAAGTTATTAATAATAGTAATAATTTTTCTTTTTGTTATCAATAACAATAATTGTTGACTTGATTACATGTTTACTAGGTCAGCATTGTTATCATTGATAGATGAAATATTTTTTTTCCTATTATTGATATTTTTTTAAAAAGTTTATGTTTTGTTTTTTTGTTTGGTGAATGATGTTGTTGATTTTATACGTATTTTTCTTGGCATATCTCCCTTATTTAAGTATGTTTTGATAGCTAAACTTTCGAATTCGATACTGAAATGAAGTAAACTTATTTCCGAATGTTTGAGGCAGACATTTGCGAATCAAGGAACACGAATGACACAAAGTTAAGATTTGTAGAAAAACTATGAAAGTATTGGATATATAGAAGAACATTTCATGGCCATGGAATTTAGACAGCCATGGATTTAAAGAGAAGTCGCCCGCCCGCTGATACATGAAAGACAATCCATGGCTATGGATTTGAAGATAAAAGTGCTAGTGCAGAAAGACAAAACATGGTCATGGAAATCACCGTAGAAGCACACTCTAACAGTGGGAGGAATGGGAGACTTTTAACCTAGTTTTTGAAAAGGGGATCATCTTGGACGGCGGCTTCGGACTAGGAGGGAGGCAAAAGAGCAGCGCAGAGAGGAGAACGCGATTCTAAGCATTGGGAGGACGATTTTTATAAAGAACAATTAAAGAATATCACGATTTCAACTTCTTCATTCATCATTCTAACATTGGTCTGGATTCTCAATATCGTATGAATTCTTTTGTTAGTATTTTGATTGGGATGATGGTAACCCTAACCATGGGGTGATTTTCTTTTGCATTTACTTAGATGATTGAACCCTAGTTAGATGATAATGTTATTGGATTGAATCGTTCTTTGATTTCATTGGTTTATTTGGTTAATTTGTTTCGTAAAAACTTGGGATTTCATTAATATTCAATAGATAGTCAATTCAATTTGTGGCGAAAACCTTTTGTTTTGAATATTTATTTCGACTAATTGTTTTACCAATTAATCGTTTCTTGAAACTGAAACCGATAAAAAGAAGTAGTTAGTGTTTTTCAAGTTTATGACTTTACAAGTGAAGTTGCATTAAGATGAACCATTTTGTGTAACTTGGATTAATCTTAATCATATATCTTCGATGATCAAAGTGGTTGTGTTTTAATTGCATGTTTTGAGGTGGATATAGTGAAGAACTTCACGTGTCTTTCCAATATTCATAAAGTTAAATAACCTGACCATGAAGTTTAATTGGCTTAAGAATCACGTGAGTTAAATTCAATATTGGGATTAAATGCTATCTGTAACATCCTCAAATTTGACATAATAATTAAACTACTAATTATACACTCAACTAATGAATTGAGTGATTTGTTTATATTAATCAATAAGTAAAGATTGAAATTTTTATCATTTAAGAGAATATATGTTAATGTTAAATTACAAACCTATAAATAGGTAAACTGGACTTATATATATATAGGGGTGGGTTCAATGGAAAACCACTATGCACCTGAAAACTATGGAAACCTATGCAAACCGTCCGATTTGGTGCATTTCATGAAAAACGCGGTGGCATGATCGTAAATAAGGTGATGCATCACGCGGGATTTTGATGCATCACGCGGGAAATTTGATGCATCACGCGGGATTTTGATGCGTTACGCGGGAAATTTGATGCATTTGTGGTGGTGCAGTGCGGTTTTCACAAGTTTTCAGGTGCATTTGTGGTTTTCCATTGAACCCCCCCCCCTATATATATATATATATATATATATATATATATATATATATATATATATATATATATATATATATATATATATATATATATATATATATATATATATATATACATATATATATATATATATATATATATATATATATATATATATATATAGAGGTCCGGTTAATTCATACTTTGTAATAAAATCTTCAAATTCAAAATATTACTTATAATCCATTTAAAATTTCAAATGAATTATATGATTATGTTGGGTTATGAATAAAATTAAAGAATTATTAATCACAAGCTTTAATGGATTGCACCATGTGATTTCAACCCTTGTAACTTAGACTCCATATAATTATGTACAAGATACCAAATCTTGTGTGCAAGCTCTTAAAGTTGTCCACAAATGTTAGGGGTTTAAATTGTGAAGAGTGCAACTATATAGGTGACAAATGATGATGAAATGAAAATAAGGGTGTTAATTGCAACTAATGGACCCATTTAGGGGTTACAAACCCCCTAGTCGTGAGTTTTGCTTCTCCCCTTCATTTCTTTGCTTTGAAGATTCCTCTGCATATTTCACACGCACATACAAGTTCCTTTTATTGCTGAAATTTGTTGAGCCAATTGGCTAAGAAGATTGAAGAGTTTTGTTGTGTGCAAACAATTACAACCAATTCAAGGTATCATCCTCTTTATTTCTATGGTGTGTGTCCAATCTTCTCTTCCTAACCTAGTAGCCATATACATATAAAATTGATGATAAACCATGATATGGTGAACCAATGATTTATAATCATGGCTTAATAAAAATTTGGACTTGCAAATGCAAGAAAACATCAAAAAGCCATGGAAATTGAATGGGTGGATTTTTGGAAATCCTTGGATTAAATCCAAGGATTTAATTAGTGAAAATGTTGGATTCAATGATGTTTAGATGTTAAACCTTGTTTATATATATGATTATATACATCATATATATGATAAAACTAAGTTTGGAGGTGTTTTGGTGGGTTGGAAACGAGTTTGGAACGGAGAATGGCAAGCAGGACGTGAAAAAAAGGCGTCATTTCCTGGCTGGTTGCAGAGGCGACTCGACGAGTCACCCTAATGACTCGATGAGTCGATATCAGATTCTGCATAAATTCAATTCCAGTGAGTTTTGACTCGAGGAATCGCCCTTCTGACTCGTCGAGTCGAGCCCCTGTACACCCAAAACACTTGATTTAAGCCCTATAATGCTACTATGACATCATGTAATCACTTCATACTTATATAACATTTAAATTGACATTAAACATCGCCCAAAACTTTATAAAACTTAATAAGAGACGTGTCGGTGTCGATAAATTCGGAAACTTAAACCGAAAACGCCTAAAAACTTCAAATAACTTCCAAACCATATGAAATGTTATTCTAAGCTTTATGAATACCTTAAATATCATTATTTGATAGGTTTGGAGCTGGAAGAAGTGTCGGTTATCGGTCGGGGCATTAAGCGACGTATCAATTGTATTGATCATTAAAGGTTATTATAGTCTATTATACAGTGAGTTCTAGCATTGATGTGTGTGTTGCATACATAATTACATGTTTATTTTATTAAAGACATTGTGCATATCTATTTGGCATCATCCTCTTATATGATGCATTGCACTGATTTTATTATACTACCTTATTGGCGGTTCATTACTTGATCATGGCCTATGGCCAGCATACCTTATTTGATACCCCATTATACACGTGAGCATCTTGATTATACTTTGATTCCTTGTTCATACATATCATGGCTTTTATGCTACACATGATGATTATTCATTTCATGTTCATATGATTACTCTTGATTAACCCCTTTGTGAGCTATGCTCATTTATCCTTGGCCTCACCGGATATCCAGGTTATCATTATTATTATCAAGCGCCTTACTTTGTGTTTGTGCGTATAAATTCCTACACCACATGAGCTTGTGGGTAGGTGGCCGGACTTCGGGTGCCGGTTGGAGTTGCGCAGCTGGACATTGATCCATAGCTGTTGGCAACGGCGGGTTAGCGGGTCATGTACCGCAACCTATGCAAATTAATGGGCTATGCCCACATTATTTTATTAAAAAGATATTGCACTTGTCATTTCATAATCATTTTAACATTTATACATGTTGTATGCTTGCACTCCATATCGATCTAGTAACTCACTTAGCAAATTTTATTTGCTAACCCCTCACTTTTATATACCTCAGGTGGATTAGTAAAGGCAAGGTGATTGCTGACCCTGGTCCTAGAGTTTAAACGGACCACAATTGAAGTCTTGACATTCGGTAAAAGTAAATTTAATATTGTGATATTTTCGGGTAGTCTGTCTACCAACACACTTAGATGTGTACATATAGACACCTAATGTCTTTGATGGATGATAGTTGTTGTAACTATTTAGAATTATCTTGTAAATTACTTTACATTCCAAATCATGGTTTATAACCAAACAAGGATATTGACTCCGTGCGAACGGGCCATGGCCAATTTTCTTTAAAAACTATGTTAATTATAATTAATTTGCTGCAACCCCATTATTATTGTATTAAGTTGAAATGGGTGTTTCAATTTGGTATCAGAGCCGATGTTCATTTCATGAGTATAGTCGACGATACTCTACTATGAGCTCGGTTTCCGATTCTTGTATTGGCCGTCTAGGCAACACTATTATAACATAAGCTAAGTTATGATTTGGCCTAGGACGGATACGGGTTTAAGTTAATGTAAATGCTGATGTATAGTTAACGCGTGTATATACGCTTAATGTCATACAGCTTGATGACTGGACATACTAAAGTAAATCCCAATATGGAGATTAACTCCAAATAGAAAAAAAGGCGTATATTGAATGTGCCTAATAGAGGTATTACTAATGCCTCGTGATATTGATTCTCAAGTGAGAATCTTGGATATTTTGTATATTAAAGATAGAACCACCAATGATAATGGTGTGTTTTGAAATTATAATGAATGTTATTAATTAGCACTAAATCTCTATAATTCCTTCATGAAATTATATGATGATGATTGAATCCATCCATGATGATGTTGGAATATAGGTAAATTATGATATATATCTCAAACTAAAATGGAATTATTTTCCAAAGACATTATAGCCATAATAATAATCTCAGTTTATAACTTGGGATGAGATTTTAATGAATGCTACTATGTAGCAATTGTCACTTAATATGTGACCACTATGACCCTCTGTGGGAAATAGGCAGGGGTGAATTGTCCTCCCCGTCGCTTCTCTTAAAATCTATGAGAAAATGGTTGATAATAACTATTATAAATTCAATGAATGAAATAATGATATGCTAAATCCAAGTAATTCCTTCTTGTATTATAGGCCGCTAAGTGCCTAACAGTTAGAAGGATAATATATTGAAGTAAATGATGAAATTCAATTTTATATATATATATATATATATATATATATATATATATATATATATATATATACACACACACACACACACACACACACACACACACACACACACAGCTTTAATGCAGACCAATATGAGTTGTAAGACCTAAAGGTCAATGTATGCAGACCAGTATGGGTTGTGCATTATCAATAATATGCTTTTACTACACTAAATGTGAGGGAGATATTATTCATTATAAACAAATTACAAAATATGTTATACTACACCAAATTACTAGGCTATAGAAAATAGTGATCGAAACATACCATAAACTGCTTGAGGATGGACTGCTACATCTTCTCGCCGAATGGTCCACAAATGAACACCCATGTCGTCTAACTATAAAAATGCTGAGAAAACTTTTCAATTTTTAGGGTCTACATAAGGGTGATTAACGAAGAAGAAGAGTAGGAAGATAGATATGATGATTAGTGAAGAGCCGTATTTTAATAAATGCATGGAACAGGCGGCAAGGAGAAAGAGAAGTGTAATTTGACAAAATTGCCCTCACATGCAAAGCACATGGCAAGAGTTAATGTCTAAAAAGAGACGGTGTTAGAATTAGAGACTGAATGTGTTACAAGGTTTCAAAATAGGGATCGTGAGTGTAATTTTTCAAAGTTAGGGACGAAACCTGAAATTTACCTCAAACCACAGGGACGATTTATGTAATTTACTCTAATATTTATCTTTTATATATTATCTAATAATATATAAATGACCAGATAATTATTTATAATTATCTCAATTTATTTGTTTATAATTATCCATCTAGTTATCCAATAATTAGATGATAATACCAATTCAAATAAATACATCTTTTATTTAATATTTAATAATAAATAAAAGACTAGATAATTATTATTTAATTATCATCCAATGACAATTAAATCACTACAATATCTAATATTGCACTTTTAGTCTCCGTACTTTGAGATATAATTAATCATCCATTGATTTAATCTCAATGATCATTTCGTGTCATAAACCATATCCAATATTATTTATTCAATTGTTCGAATGCATTTGCTCAGTTGTGCTCATCGGTGTGACCCTCAAGTATTTTATGAAATCAGACATGATGCAGCAGTAATGTCATCTTTACACACCATATACTAACATAAATCCACTTACCATGATATTGAACAAAATTCAACCTGTTAAAAGGGCTAGAATGTACATATAGGTATTGAACGAATACAATGGTATTACCTGGATATAACAATAAAAAGAATCGAATCATTCATCCTCGGTTCAAATTCAACACCACACTGGTAATACTTGGTGATGGTTGTAATGCTTGCAATTTTTTCGAATTACACTGAACATTTATAACACAAACTTCATATTAAATTATTTTCTTATCATGAACAACTCTGGAAAAAGAAAAAGAAAAAAAAAGGAGCATTACTTTAACTCGAAAATAGAAAATACTAAATATGATAAAAACTTGAAATGCACATTTAATAATAATAAAAAAGGAGATGCAATCATCAAAATTGAACATGTCCTGAAACCAGAAAACATAAAGTGCAACATATTTCATAAAACCGAGTTTAAGATACAAATTCAAAAGCACAAAACAACATATACGTGTTATCAAGTAAAGGAAAACGAAAGGCATACCTGGTAATTGATTTATCTTACTCCATGGTGCAATCCTGGAAAGAAAATAAAATACATAGAAATTAGGGCACCGAGTAATAGCGTGGATTGTCTGATGATTAATCTCCAATTAAAGATAAATTAGAGACCTGCAGAAAGAAAACATAAATGATTAGGTCACAATGGATGGGGAAGAACAGAACCTAGTTAAAATGAATCGAGAAGAAAGAATGTAGAAGAACGAACGTGAATTTAATAACAAAGTTAAAATCATTGTAGAAAAACTTGAGAGAAATTGAATCGATGAAGAAGAACAGAACCTATTTGAAATCACTGGAGAAGGAGAATAAAGTGTTGATGTCGCCAATTTGATGTTGCTGTGTGATCACCAATGTAATAGAAGATGCTCTAACCAAAGGAAGACGTAGTCGAAGAATTGTGATATTTGGAACCCTAGAACTTTAATTGAAGGAAGATAAACTTGTTTTGATGTTTTGCAAGTGGAACCAAAGGAAATAACCTTGGAAAATCTAAACAGCGAACTGAGTGAAGGGAACTGTCTTGGATGATCGGTGAAGCAACCGAGTCTATAACTGGTTTTGATAGTCTGTGAAGCAAGCGAACCTGATTGGATGTGTATTGAAAATAATTATAATAGATGCTTTATAAGGTAGTATATATATATATATATATATATATATATATATATATATATATATATATATATATATATATATATATATATAGGGTCAGGTTCTATGAGGCACCTGTATGCATTGTACACTTTGGGAACCTGTATGCACCGTTAGATCTTGAATTTTAATGGTTCAGATTGTAGTGGCAAAAGGGTAATTAACTTGTAAATGGGTGCACGGGTGCATAACTTCTCGCGCGCGAAAGGGCAAAATCGGAAGATGATTTAATTCAGAAAATATTCAATCCGAATCTAAACAAACATGATGCATCTTCATCCAATTTATTGGATTCGTCTTCAAACACGATGCAGCTTCATCCAATTCAATTTCAAACATGATGCATTTCGACCATATTCATCCTCGTCTTTGTTCCATCATTATGCATCACCAAAATCGTGATGCATTTCGGCCATATTCATCCTTGTTTTTGTTCCATCATTATGCATCACCAAAATCGTGATGCATTTCGACATTTAAACGTGGATTTATGGGAAGGTGGTTGATCATTTTATTTAGTTTTCTAAATAAATGATAAATATTAAATTAAATTTTATAATTTAACAATATATTATTACTTATCTCAAAATGCCCTTAATGCACCCTTTGTAAACAAGCAATGCATTTTTGGTTCCATTTGGTTCCCGATGCATATGGTGCCCCACAGAACCTCAATCTATATATATATATATATATATATATATATATATATATATATATATATATATATATATATATATATATATATATATATATATAATATGGTTCGTATGAGTACTTAAAAAATGCAGAGTACCGTGAGTACCTGTGAACACACGGGTTTCAGATGTGAACTTGCTCCGAAAAAAAAAAAATTTGAATTTTTTTCATATTCATTTAGATACAAATAATATAAGGCTATTCGTAAAAAATTATATACATTCACACTTTCTATCATTTTAAAAGTCATGTGAACGTGAAAAAATTCATGTGAACATGCTTAGTTGTGAACACACGTTCACAACAGTACTGTACATGTGAACACACACGTTTCACATAGTTCTAGTGTGTGTTTATGTGTGATTTTTTGCAAGTAGTCTTGTATTATTAATTTAAACATGATTATGAAAAAAAATTTCAAAAAAATCAATTTTAAGCGAGGTACCTCCGGTACCCCGCAAAACTAGTGGTACTCATTTGAACATATATATATATATATATGAGATCATTGCAGAACCTAAATTTAGTGTAAAACTATAGAACCAATATCGTTCATATATTACATTAATCTAATGACCTTGATAAAAGATTCAAATTTCAAATTAGTGAAAAAAAATCGATATTAGTGATATATTAAATCATGGGTAAAAAAGGAAAAGATTGGAAATAACAAAACAAATTGACATTAGCAAAATAAATATCATTTTTCTTTAAATTAAAATAACATTAACATGATTATTCTTTAAATCAAAAAAATTATACCATAAAAACGAGAATTTTATACGCTTTAAAACAAGATCGGACATGATATATTTTTTTCCAAAAAATTTTACGTGTTTATTTTTCGTAAAAATATGTTTGCCAGACCACGATGTAATATAGCATGGAGAGATCATTTAATGTCGAAGTAACACTTTATATTTTTTAACATTTACTATTACAACATTTTCTGACACACTTAAATTTATGATTTTAATTATACTTAGATTTGGAGTTGTCTATTGAAACTATTATGTTATGTTTAATTGTATGAAAAAGACTTTATTATTCAAATGCACAATATTAATTTCCAATGAAATTGTTTTATACATAAAATGTAACTATTTAATATTTAGATTTTTTATTAAATATGATCATGTATAACATTAAACATTACTATTATAATATTGACAAACCCTAATCGATGTATTAGAGGCATAACCGTTATAAATTTGTTTGATTTAATCGTAACACCAAAATTAAATTGACGATTAAACCTAATAAATGTCATTCAAATTATGGTTATGGATAACAATTAATTAATTCTGGTTTCGATCCAATTTAACAAAGAAATGTTTGTATATTTAGCATTGCAAAATCTAGAAACCCAATAAAAAGAAGTAACTAACAATATCATTTGTCTTATGTCTTGAATCTATATCAGAATTCAAATTTCACTTTTCGATAATGATTCAGTTATATTTCATTATTTAAAATGTATTTTTATTTATTTAATTTTATATTTATTTTTATAATTAATATTTTATACCTCACGGCTGGTTTTATAACATTTTCTATTTAGCCATGACCTTTCTTGTAAAAGAAAAACTGGGTGCAAAAATAATCGAGTATAAATATCCACCGATTCCCATTTTTGGACAATAAAGAAGGCACACCCACCGCACACCAGATTATAGAATTAGGGTTTTGATTTCGGTTGCGAGAGAGGAAGAGGGGGCAGAGATCAGGCAGCCATGGGTGGAGGTAACGCTCAGAAATCCAAAATGGCCCGTGAGAAGAACTTGGAGAAAGCTAAAGCCGCTGCCAAGGGTTCCTTCTTCCCCCAATTTTCCCCCTTTTTTGTTTGATTTTCCTTCCGATCGGTGACCCAACTGATTATTCGTTTGATCTCTCTCTGTAAACAACTGATGATCCGTTTAATCTTTTTGCAGGAAGCCAGCTTGAAGCCAACAAGAAAGCCATGAACATCCAGGTTTTGTTATTGATCTGTTCGATCTTTATCAATAATCTTATAATAGTACTGTAAAATCAATCAAACTGTAGCTAGAAATTAGAATAATCGTAATTTGACGATCGTTTTGAGCTAGTATGATTGTATGAAATTTTGTAATTCTTTTTGTTTCATGTTTGAGCTCGGTTTTTTCTAAGAATTTCACGATAGTTGAACTCTTTTTAGATCTGTTGGTATATGTCTCATGTTTTGTTGAGTCACTTGCTGCTGTGTAGTTATACTTGAATATCCGGAAATCAGATCGGTGATCATGTAAAAACCAAAAATTTAGTAAAAATCGTAAAAACTTGCGTCACATGCCAAAATATTTGCATCTTAGTTAAAAATATTGCACCATGAATTCAGAAAGTATAACTGTGATGCAAATTATTGCAATTATTCAAAACTAAATAATGCAAAATTTATAATTGAAAGATGCAAAAGTTCTGACCTGCGATGCCGAGTTTTTATGATATTTTTGGTTTTTAAGTAAACCTCACCCTAATTATGTCTTTTTGCTAGAAGATTTATAGCTAATTTGCATTCAGAAGGATACTAGATTCTAGTGAAATTGAAGTTTACACTCATTTCCAAGGGGAGTAATTGTAATTTGCTTCTTTAATTTCTCAAACTTTGGTGACTATAGCTTCATTTGAAAGGATACAAAGCCACTTTCTGATGAATCACAAAGTGAATTGGTATTTATTTGAATAAGGATAGTAATTGGTAAGTATATGATCTCAATATGTATGGAAACTTGATTTTAGTTGATGGTTCTTCAATTATCAATACACCTTATAAAGCTTTTAAGTACAACATGGATGATAAATGGGTATGTTTCTTGTAACTTGTACGAGATCTTATATCAGATTTATTAATCCAGTATTGTGTTTTCTTTGATTTCAGTGCAAGGTTTGTATGCAAACTTTCATATGCACGACATCAGAGGTGAAATGCAGGGAACATGCCGATGCAAAGCATCCAAAAGCCGATGTCTACGCTTGTTTCCCTCATTTGAAGAAATGATGTGAACGTGTGAAGCTTGTCAAGTGTGGTTAGTGTTAATTGTGCTTGAAAACAATGTGTTTATAATATCATCATCGTCATCATCATCATCATCAACTCGTGTCACTTGTTATCGTTCTGTGTTTTGAAATGTTAGTAAAAAGAACACTTGGTTGGTTCCGATGTTTAGAATTGTGCATATGCATAGATTTCAGTAACTTTTTTATCACATGAAGATGTTAATATCGATGGCAGTAGGTTTTCCAGTTATAATAAGTTTATGGTCTATGAGATTTAGCATCTGAAGGATTAAGATCACTGAATGGTTAAGTCTGAAATGCTAGGGATATGTGGAACTTAGGGGTTGTTTGTGTACTTTTTAATGGAATCATTGAAAAGTCATTCAAATGTAAAATGACCTTTTAATGATTCCATTAAGAGGTAAACAAACATGGCCTTTAGGACAGTGTTCAAAAGTCGTTGAGATGTATCATCAACTTAACGGACTGGGAATATATGGTAAGAACCGTACAATACACAGTAAAGATTTTGCCACCAATGTGAGTTTTGTATGATACATGATGATGAGATGGTACCGGTAAAAATTTTAGAACATGATGAAATCAATACCTCATTGATCTGGGCTATATCGTTCGGTTTGGTTTAATTGCGTTACACATCCTTATGATAAATAATGTGAATATGTAATTCACTCCTTTGTATTATGAAACCTTTCATTTACATTGGGTAAATGTTTATAAAAACTGTATTTTTTATCATAAAAAAGGAACTTACAGGGGAAAAAAGTGAATTTGATTTACCAAACTATTTTTTTTAAATGTTTCAAAGTGGAAGCTGAGTACTCACCCCGATTACAATTCGGGGTGCCACATTGGATCGGTCCCCTCACCTCGTTCTGGCTTCTCTCTCTATCTCTCTATATTTAAATAATAATGGATATTGTGAGTATTTTCAAGATGGAAAGTGGAGAGAATAGAGAGTAAAGATGATTTGGTGCTGATGTGGCGAGAAAGATGATGTTTGAGAATCATGGGTATACCCGCCACTAGGGCGGTTCATAGTCGGATATCCGAATTTCGGATAGTTGAAAATACTATCCGAATCTGTATCTGGAATTTCGGATACGGATTCGGATACCATCCGAAAATTTATATTAAAAAAAACATTCATCCAAGTAGATTTATAGGAACACTTTAACTTTTATGGTGCTGCACTGCTGCCGTTGTTGCCTGCTGGTCGTTAACTTACATTCATCCAAATACATTAAAAAGTAAAATATCACAAAGAAATAAATATGTCTAAAGGCTTCGATGACATATTATAAAAACTAAAAATACTTCAATGTGGTTTCAAGTTCCAAATGTCGGTACATCATTCCGTCATTCGTAGCATGTCGTAATGCATCTACATTAAACTAAATTAAAGAACATTAACGTTTATCATGTGATAACAATTCTATTATGTATTAGTGTTTTCCATATATAAAATTAGTACTAATCTTATAAATTCAAATAATTATAATTTATCTTCATCAAGCATCTCAATCAACCATAATCACACAACTATCAACTCTTTCATCAATCATTTCATCAATAACTATGACCGGTTGTTCCACGGTCAAGTCCTTTAAATCTACAATTCAAAAAATAGTACAAAATTACAAATTCATATGTTATTGAAGTAAATATGAAATATGAAATATTGAAATTTAATACTAACCTCCTTCAAGTAAAATGTCATTAATTGTGATTGGCGTTTGAGAAGTGTGTAGCCAATATTGGATACAAACCAAAGCTTCCACCATTCTTGGAATTAAAAAAGTCCGGAAAGAATCAAGGACACGTCCTCCGGTGCTAAAAGTGGACTCGGAGGCAACCGTGGAAACCAGAATAGCAAACATATCCTGTGCCATCCTAGCAAGAATATGATATCTATATTTTTGAACCTTCTACCAATTCAATATGTCAAAATTGGAGTCCATAAGCTCACGCTCTTCTCCCAAATATTTGTCTAACTCTGACTTTTTCATGGTGGTCTCTGAATTTCTCATTGCCTTTTCAAATTGCGAAGTCATAACTCATAAGTAACGTAGCATTCATTGCTAATAGGACTAGAGTTAGAAACAGAAGACACAAGCGATGACACCTCCTCTTCCTTCTTTCGTTTAGCTTTAGGCATGCAAGATTCGTAATGATTAAACAAAGTACGGATATTGTATTCTAAGTCCATAAGAAAAGAACACGTTACTTTACTCGCAAAGTTTTCATCCACAGTCCAACGACAACATTGCAACTTTCGTCTCGGGTCAAGGATCAATGCAATGAACAACAATTGATTAAGTTTTTCAGTTTTTCCCCAATACTTATCATACTTCACACGCATTAGAATTGTCATGGATTAAATGAATGTATCCTCATGCGTAGTAAAGCCATTTATAATACGACCAATGCCAAAAATCTCATCTAAATAAAGCATTAGACGTCACATAACGAGAACCCAAGAATCTCAATGTAGCATCAGAAAAAATTTTCAAAAATGGCAAGAAGCTAGATACATTATTCCAATCAACATCGCTAATGAAGCCATCACATTTTCTAAGCTCTTTCTCATAATTAGAATCTTTCAAAAGCAAGTTAAAAAAATGCTTTCCTAAACTTCACAACACTGTCAAGCATCAAGAAAGTTGTGTTCTATATTGTATCAACATCCATACATACTAGACTCTTACATTCTATTTTATCCTCTTCAACACAAAACTTGAATTTTTGAAGCCTTGCAGGAGAAAACCTCACATGTTTCACCAAACTACCAAAGCACTAACTTTCTTTATGGACAAATTAACATTAGCCAAGCCATATTTGACAACTAAATTTAAAATATTGGCAGCACATCTCATGTGGTAAAAAGCTCCTTTAGCAAACCACACTCCCAATGATTAAATACTTTTTGTAAATGTTGAAGAGCTACATCATTAGAGCTAGTATTATCTACCGTCACAGTCAAGATGTTCTTTGACTCCCATTCACTCAAACACTTTTCAACAACCCTACCAATTACTCTGCAACCCTAAATATAAATCTTAACATCCCTTAAACGTTGGATGTGTGTAGAAGTTTGAGATGGAGTGTTTTGGTTTTAATTTTTGTGATTATTCTTTTGGGTTTAGATCATGTAATATCAATATACTTCTTGTAATGTGTAATATATGACATGTGAAATCTTTGATCACGGGTTAATATGGCAAATTCTTTAGGGGGTGTTTGGTTTTTCTAGATTTTATTAAGATTTGCATTTGAAATCCTGTATTTGGTTTACAGATTTCAGTAAGGATTTAAAATCTCAAGTTTTTATAAATCACATCCTCCTTTGTTATTTAAAATTCAGCCTCATCTTAAGGATTTTAAATTCTAGTTACCTTGCATTCTTTCGATTATTAAATTTTTCCTAAAATATAACGAACTTTCTTTGACAAAATCTTACTAAATGAAAATGTTGCATAATGCAAATCTTTTGACAGAATGTAAATCACAAGGGAAAAAATCTGCGAACCAAACATCTCGTTTGCGAATTGTTAGGATGATGTGTCAAATTTTTAGGCGATTTGGTAATTTTTTTATGATGTTTTACTGATTAGGTACTTTGGTATAAATTAAATTTTTTGGTGTTGCTATATTATTTTGTCTTTTAACATCAGTCTCTAGCACCATCTACAGCGACCAATTCATTCCCTGGTTAAAATCAGAAGCCAATATAAAAAACTTGCGGAATGGAATTTGAAGAAAATTGAAATCTAAATCTAGTTTGTTTGAAAATTTTGACAATAAAGATATAGAGTTAACTTCTATATATTTACCATCAAATTCATTATTTATAAGAAGTTAACATTCCTTTCAACTCTGGAAAGAGCTTCCAAAACGGTTGTAGTAGTGTGTGAGAGTAGCCGCTGGCTGGCCACCACCACCTATTGTCATCACCGACGGCAACCATTGACTACGACCTGCACCAGCCACTACCTCCATCCACTTTGCCGCTATCGTCGAAGATTCGTTTTGGAGTACAAATCCAGTAATTGGGAGTAGGGATGAGCTCGGTTTCAGAACAGGCCGAACTGGGCTGAACACGAATTATCCGAAAACCGAATATGCATAAAGCAAAATCAGTCCGGTTCTGGTTATTTTCCGACTTTTACAAATAAAAAAAAAAAAGAAAATCGAACCGAACCCGATGGAACCAATAACCGAATTATAACAATTATAGCAACCCGGCCAAAAAATGGAACAGTCCGTTTTAGTTCGGGTAAAACGGGTGTTTTGCTCATCCATGATCGGAAGTATTTGATGAGAGAAATAGAAGGACAGCATGGTTGCCGAAGAGAAAGAAAGAGAGGTCTTGCAGTGGAAAGCCATGTTGGACTTCATTTATGCAAGAAAAGCTAGTGCGTTTTGAAAACGAGAATTTTCGGTTTAAAGCTTTTAATAAAACTGAAAACATGATGGTTCTTAAAAAAAGCACATTTTAAAGGTGAGGATGTGTTTAGATTTGTTATGAATAGTTTTTCCGTTATCATTTTTCACTCCTCTATATAACAAAGATTTAGTAACTAAATTGAAAACAAAAGTTAATACCTCAAAAACATGTCTTCAAGTTTACTTGTAAATTTGAAAACTAAAAACTGAAAACATTAAAAAACAATGATCTAAACGTGTTTTTCAGAAACTTTTGATTTCGACGAAATTTTTTGTCGAAAATAAATTAACTAAACGCGCCATGTATTTGGTTGTGACAGGTAACCTATTATTATTTGTATCATGTTAATAACAAAATAAACTACACGTATCATGTGTATGAAAAAAATCATGTTATATTTGTATATTTTAATAACCTTTATTATTTTGATACAAGTAAAAATTAAAAAGTAAGTTTGCAATCATCAAGCCAAGTCAGACATATAACTTTCGGTTTTGTTTTGTTTTATAATTTTTAAAAAAAAACTTTTGTATTGATTTGGGCCGGTTATAGTATAAAATTACGAGGTTTCATCAACGTCGTGCGTTACAAGGAGATCATAAATCATATTCTTATAAATAATTTAATTTAAATATTATAACACAAAAGCAAAATAGTTATGTATCACATAAAAATGTTTAATATTAAATATTTTGTTATTATAAAAATAGTTTGGACAACAATTGATTTTATACTTAATGTTAGATGAAAATAATGTGATCATAATGAGGCATTCGAGTTTCACAAAACAACGTTTTTAAAAGATAATATAGAAAAAACAATATAGTTACGTATTAAAGAAAATTTTATATTAAAAATTTAAAATTTAAAAATAGTCTAGACAATATAACTTTTGTACTGGAATGTAGATAAAAATATTACAATTATAATGACATATTCAAATATTTATAGAACAATATATATTGAAGATTATAATTTAAAAAAATATATAGTGTATTAAAAATTTTATCATCGTCGAGAACTGCAGTTTAGTTTATATTCATACATTTTTCCGTCGGGTCGGTTCAGACGTGAGATGTGGCCGGTCTTTGTCTAACCCGAGCTTTGAATAATACTGAAACATGTAGAATCCCGTTAGAAGTGGGCCCAGGGCGTGAGCCCCGGGAGCCACCTTCGAGTGTCAAGTCAGAATTTGATCGGTGATGTAATATATCACAATAAATGTAGGGCAAATTACCAAGAAAGGTAATACAAAATTCAAAAATTGTCAATAAAGGTAATGTAAAATTTTTTAGGCCAAGAAAGATAACATAAAATTCAAATTTGATAAAAAATGGTAATGATGACAAATTAAGAAAGTAAATTTTTAATTTTATGCTCCCTTTTTTGGTAAATAAATAATATTTGATTATCTTTCTTGGCCTAAAATTCGAATATCATATTCTTTATCGACCAAAATAGAATTTTATATTACCTTTTTGGCAAAAAAAAAAAAAAAATTTACAATACCTTTATTGTCAAATTTTGTATTTTATATTACCATTTTTGGTAATTTTCTCATAAATGTATGTGTATATGTGTGTGTAACAATATATGTTATGACGGAATAAATAGAGAGAGAGAGAGAGAGAGAGAGAGAGAGAGATCCATATGAGGGAAGATTCGTTCCAGTCAAGTGGATGATAACCTTCTGGAAGAACCGCCTGGAACTGATGGTGGTGTAGTCCAAGCGCTGCTGTTGATGAAACAATGCGCGTTGAGGAAGTGAGACCTCCTGCTAAGTAGTCCCAGGTGCTGCTGTTGAAGAAACAAAGCACGTTGAGGGAGGAAAGCTCCTGGAAAACCGTCTGGAACTTATGGTATTTAGTCCAGGGGCCCTTGGTAGAGTGTAGGAGAAAATTAGGGTGAAGCTAGTGGAGCATGAGAGACCCCGTGAAAAGTCTCTTCTCTCATAAAAGAGAGGAGTATTTATAAGCAAGGAAAATGGAGTTTAGGAATTCAAGCAAATGGGTTGGGTCAAGGAAAACCCCAAAGATTAATAAATGGGTTACACAATCAAGTCCCCCAAGTCCGGAGTGATTGGTTCTGAAACCGATTACTTTGGACTTATATAAATCTTGTTTTACCTGATACCACTTGGAGCTAGAAGATAATTACGGTCTGGAAATCCATAGCCAGAAGATATAAACGGCATAGAGAGTACTATCCAGAATTTATAAAGCGCCTAAGGAAACGCAACCAGAAGATATATATGGCCTGAAAATCACAACCAGAATACATAAACGGCTTAAAGAGCCGTAACTAGAATATATAAATGGCCAAAAGAGTCGTAACCAGAATATATAAATGATACGAAAACCGTATGTAGAAGATATAAATGGCTTGGAAGCCGTATCCAGAATATATAAAAAGCCTGTAAACTGTAACTAGATGATATAAACGGTCTGAAAGTCGTATCCAGAAGATATAAACGGCCTGGAAGCCGTATTAGGAAGATATAAAACGCCTGAAAAGACGTAACCAAAAGATATAACGCCTTGGAAGCCGTATCCATAATATATAAAACGCCTGAAAAGTCGTAACCAAAAGATATAATGACTTGGAAGTCATATCCAGAATATATAAAAAGCCTGAAAAGTCATAACCAAAAGACATAACGACTTGGAAGCCATATCCAAAATATATAAAACGCCTAAAAAGTCGTATCCAGAATATATAAATGTCGTGTGAGCAGAATCTAGAAGATATAAAATGTTTGAAAGCCATATATGTAATACATAGAATGCTTGAAGAGATGTAACCAGAAGATATATACGGCCTGGAAGCCGTAAAAGATATAAAACGCCAGAAGAGTCGTATCCAGATAGTGTAGACGGCCTGGAGGAGTGGAGGGCGTAACCAACGTCTTGAAGGGCCTTCCTAGAAGATGTGAACGGCCTGAAGGGCCTAATCAGAATATGTAAACGGCTTTGAGGGTCTATCCAGATGATGCAAACGGCCTGGAGGGCCTGTCCAGATGATGCAAACGGCCTTGAGGGCCTGACCAGATGATGTGAACGTATGACCTATCCAGATGATGTAAACGGCCTGGAGGGCTTGACCAGATGATTTATACGGCATGGACGACCTATCCAGATGATGTAGACGGCCTAGAGGGCCTGACCAGATGATGTATACGGCCTGGACGACCTATCCAGATGATGTATACGGCCTGAAGGGCCTATCCAGATGATGTAGACAGCCTGGAGGGCCTGACAGGATGATATAAACGACCTGGAGGGCCTGACCAAATGATGCAAACGGCCTGGAGGGCCTAAAGAGAAAATGTAAAAGGCTTGGAAGGCCTAAGCAGAAGATGTATAACCATAGATGTAACACCCCGAAATTTGTAAAACAATTAATTACGACATAAGAATGGTTTAACGTGATGTTTGAATAAATTTAGTATAATTATGTCAAATTCATTTATTTGGATATTGAATTGTTAAATAAATACAAATGGTAGTAATGTGGTTTGTATTTTAATAAAAGATGGATATTAAGGTGGAGGGTCTTGTGTGCTAAAAGATGAAAGTTAGAGGATTAG
Organism: Centrapalus pauciflorus; assembly: GCA_020465985.1. NCBI lineage: Eukaryota > Viridiplantae > Streptophyta > Magnoliopsida > Asterales > Asteraceae > Centrapalus > Centrapalus pauciflorus. The sequence continues at coordinate 107,997 of JAANYP010003097.1, forward strand.
GGGTGGCCAAAGGCCAAACCCCCTCCCCCTTCCTCTTCTTAATCGACCAAAACACACACACACACACACACACACACACACACTCACCTTCAGTTTGTTGCCATATTTGAAGATAAGAGAGAAGAAAGAGGAGTTGAGCTAGGGTTTGTTCATTGCTAGTATTTTGGAAGAATCAAAGCCAAAGAAGTGAACATTTGGTGATTTCAAGTGAAGGTATTCATTCTCCCACTCCTTTCACTTCATCTTCTTCCTTGTTCTTCATTTTGGAGAATGGAACCCTAAATGAGTTTTGTTGGGTTGAGTTAGTAAATGACTCAAAAATCATGTATAGGTTAGTGTTTATGGTTTATAATCGTATTTGAGTCATAAATTCGTGATTGAGTGGTTTGGATTGGTGATTGGAGTAAAAACCCAAGTTGGAGCTCCATCTGAGCTCCAATGGTGAATGGGATGAGTTTATGTTGAAATGTTTTGTAAAGGCTCCAATCTTATGTTGTTATATGATCAAAATGAAGCCATAATATGCAACTACATTGGTAGTTTGAGTTAGCTTTGGTTTGAACCCAATCTAAGGCTCAAACGAGCTCCAATGGGGTATGGAAGTTGAATGACATTAAAATGCATATTTTGTATGATAAGTTATGTACCAAATATGTTAAGTGTTGATATAAAATTGAATGGAGTTTAGTAGAAGCTCATTTGGAGCTTTGAAAAGATGATTTGGGTTTTTACCCATTTATGAACTCAAAAGAGTTCATATGAACCAATTGATGATCTTTTATGTTTTTCATGTTCTATAAGGGTATAAAATGGTCTAAATATGTTACATTAATGATTCCACATATTAGTTGGGGGGTTAAACGCGAGCAAAGGCTCAAGTTGGTGTTTTAAGCCTAAACCGCATGCCAAATGTTCGGTAAAATGTCACAATGAGTTCTTAATCATTGTTGGATTACATTTAAGGTTTGGATATGATATGAATGCCTAAAAATATCCTAAATGTGTCATATATTGCTATGGAATTGATTAGAATTGAAAATGAGCTCAAATGGAGCTTGGTGTTGTCGGTTGGAGTTTTCGGTCATTTTCAGACTCGTTCGGAGTCCGTATGAGCTCCATGGAATCATGGAATGTTATGAAATGATTCTAATATTTTTAGAGGTGTTAAAGTGACCTGATTATGCTAAATATATAGTTGGTAAAGTCCCTTGAAATTGTTAGAAGCTTTAATGAGAGTTTTGGAGTGTTTGGTGCATTCATATGCATTGAAGTGCAGTCAGTGGGTGGACAGGAGGTTGGTAGCTGCGATACCCCCCTCCTGGTCGCGCCATGACCACAAAGCTGCCCAAGAATTGCGTTTTGGTTGGTCGGGGGTCGATGCTCGGGTCTTATACGTTCGTTACACTTCTAAATTAAGTGTTTAAAGGCTTTGAGGGCCTTTGATCGATTCCGGAACTCCTAACGCCTCATATGAACTTAATACTTTCGGGTTGATAACCCACTACCCTTAGCCCACTCTTAGGGGCTTATATTGTGTTTGGGGCTTATGTGTACGATTTATGGATGCTTATAGGTGAATTGAGTCGAAAGGGGCTTGATCGCAAGTCCTAGCCATCTTTGGGGCTATTGTAACATCCTTGGAAGGCTCGGAAATCTTCTAAACCAATCACTGTGAATTCTGAGACTAACGTAGATGAATGATTGCATGTTAATTATTGTTTGTCTTTGTTGATAACATGAGATGTGACCCTCCATAATAACATGTTATTTGATCATGCATATTCATATGTTATATTGATGGGTTCATTGTAGGCTTATTGAACACGTTGTCATGCATCATGAATTGAAAAGTGAATTTCCATGCTAGTTGACCTCGTTGTGGATTGGTTTGTCATGCAATTCATATAGTATGTCTAACTGCTTATTTGCATGAATAATAATGATTGGAAGATGGCCATTCATGTTGGTTGACCTCGTAGGTTGGACTAATCACTTTTTTGATTGATTAATAATAGTTGAGATATATGCATGCGTCTTTTAAGTTGTATATTGGGTCATCTTCGTGACAATCTAATTGATTATGAATGAGGATAAAGGACTATTTAACCGGTAGGTTTATTAGTAATGTCAAACGACCCTGATGATATATTAGAATCGTTATTGATGAACGGTTAGTAGAACCACATGGGTGGTTTCTTTTAATTGGCCTTATGGATCATTATAGACTCTCATGAGTCATCTCGTACCCTAATTTGTTGTGATATATGATTTGGACCCCTTTGGATGTCCATGGAATATTCATGGCCCCGTTGGATGCCAGATGGCCGACATACTTGGATTGTCGGAAGTCCCGACTTGATAGGGACAACCTCGTACTATGCTAGAGGCAATACCACTCCCGACTATGATCGGGAACCCTAGACAACCATGGGGTATGTGGTTATTGGATTGTGATGGGATTATCTCATGTGAGGACGGCAACGGGCCGCCTGCGGGCGATGATTATGACACGTTGGGTTGCAAGCATGAGTTATATCCTAGTGACGGTGTTGGCATCATGTGAGGACGGCAATGGGCCGCCTTCGTGGCGATGATTATGACACGTTGGGCCGCAAACATGTTTCTCATCACCTTTGATTTGTGTCATTAGCAGTATGTACTCTGGTAATGTAATGTGCCGACTTTAAAAGGCAACTATGTAAAAGCGTTACAACGTGCTACTTTGACATTCGTTGGGATCCCCACTTTGGCTCGACTATGATGAGCAGTGTAGTGGATCCCAAGATTTGATTTGGTTCCCCACCTTGACTCGGTTAGGCCGGGCGGTGACAGTGGAACATAAAACAATGTTAAACGTCGGGAATGCTAATAGCTCTCAGTGAAATGAAGTGCAATGGTTTTATAGTTTAGAAAGCCAATAGCCCTCTGTGAGGTGAGACATCTTGTTGTGAATCCTGATAAATCAACAATTGATGTGGGACACCGATAGTCCTCAACGAGGATGAGGTGATCCCATTCTAATTTGCCATTGGCCATCATTGGCCTTTATATTTTGGTTGAAAGGAAATATGAGTTGGATAGACATGGTTATCGTGTAATTGTTATTTATATTAATCCTAGAATTCACTAAACAACTTTTGTTGTTTACCCTTTAGTTGTTAACCTTTTTCAGGTTTTGAGCTATCGAGCGGGAAGTACATATTCTTCTTTGTTGTCGAAGATTGTAGACTCGAAACTAACGGTATGCTTTGGTTGTTGTGATGGGTTTTCGGTAGCCGATTTTTTGGCCTTAACTATTGGTTCGCAGGATCATGACCTGTAACCTTGTAGACATTAATAATTGTTATTCGGATGCATCACTTATAATGCATTAGGTGTAAAAGTTTTAATTCTACCCTAATTCCGCAAATATTATTGTACTAATTATTGTTAATCACACTTAAGAATGTATTATTGTTGTATGGGTGTTTCAATGGATGTTGGGTCTAAGCAATGAAGGGAACCGCTGAAGGTTGCTTAATTGTCTTGGAGAATATTGATGATAGCTTAAAGTTGTTTAATCTTAAGTCTTTGGTTATATCATCTGAAGCAAAATGTTTTACGACGTCTCAATGGACGAGACCCCTACTGAGGCAATCATAGTTGGCCATGGACATAGGTTTCTTTTCATATTACCAAATGAATGGTTATTTTCATGCTCTAATGTCGGCAGCGCTGCCGATTGTCATTGAGGAGAACTAATATGTTCACTTAGTGAGAATATGAATGTGATTCCAGGCGAATAATTCAAACATGTGGTTTCAGGTGATAACTCAACTTGCTGGATTAATTAGTACTCTGTTTGGGCGCCTAAAAAATGTTTCCCATATTGGTGTCCATTAGTTCAGGCGTCTCCTGGCTCAAGTACTTGAATCCATATGAATGTGATTCCATACAAATAAATCAAGCCTATGGTTTCAGGTGATAACTCAACCTGTGGGATTAATTAGTACTCTGTTTGGGCGCTTGGAAAACGTTTCCCATATCGGTGTCCATTAGTTCAGGCGTCTCCTGGCTCAAGTACTTGAATCCACATGTTTATTCGTATATACTGTAATTTAGGGTTGACACACAGTGAACCTATATATGAGATTTATACCTCATAGATCTATATATGTGTGCTTGTGACGAAGAGCGTGAATTGTAGACAATATGTCTTCAAGCCTCTTGGCGACACGTTGTTCTTGGTTCGCATGGCGAACATTGAAATGCAAACGATGTAGCACCTGGGGGTGACGTCCATACCATGTTGAAGTGTGTGATTGATAATATATCATGATCCCCCCCCCCCCCCCCCCCCCCCGGCGGTTTAAGACTGCTAATTTTATTAGGAGTATTAAACTCAAATAACAAGACACAAGTCAACATATTTAAAACAATAACGTAATAAGTGATGGTAAGAATGTATCAAACCATCTGCTTAAACAATAATGGGTCTGGAGCCTAGACCTGAAGGCTGGAGGCGCCTAGGCTGAGAGCTAGATAAGCCCAGATGTGACGCTTAGATTCCCCTGAATGTAGCGCCTGGATTTCGAGTCTATATGTGCCTGAACATAGAGTCTAGAGGCGCCTGGAAATGGTGCTTGGACACAGAGTTTGGAGGCGCCTAGACTTAGGGCTTGATGAGCCTAATGAGCCCGGAGGTGACGCCTGAACGCGACTGGAGGTAGCGCCTGGACTTGGAATCCGAAGGCGCTTGGAGGTGACACGTAAACATGGAGCATGGAGGCTCTCGGAAATGGCGTCTGGACATGGGTTTTGGAGGCGCATGGACTTATCGTCGTGATACGCCTGGACTTGAAGTCAGAAAGCGTCTGGACTTAGAGTCTGTAGCGCCTGGAGGTAGCGCTTAGACATGAAGTCAGAAAGCGTCTGGATTTAGAGTCTGTAGCGCCTGGACTTAGAGTGTGTAGCGCCCGGAGGTAGTGCCTAGACTTAAAGTCTGAAGCGCCAGGAGGTAGCGCCTAGAAGCAGCTGGAGTTAGCGCCTAGACATGAAGTCAGATAACGTCTAGAGGCACCTGAACTTAAAGTCTGAAAGCGCCTAGAGGTGACGTCTAGAAGCAGCTGGAGGTAGCGCCTAGACATGAAGTCAGAAAGCATCTGGAGGCACCTGAACCTAAAGTCTGAAAGCGCCTAGAGGTGGCGTCTAGAAGCTGGAGGTGGCGTCTGGACACTACTAAAAAGTTACGCAAAAGCTTTAAGAAAAGCCACCAAAAAGTGTGTGGAAGACAGGGAAAAAGCCACCAAAAATCTTGTCAAAAAGCTGCCAAAAATATCAAAAGGCTGCCAAAAAGCTTGTCAAAAAGCGGCCAAAAAGTTGTCTAAAGGTTTCTAAAAAAGCGCCTAGATGAACCAGGCGACTGTAGGCATCTGGCACCGGCCAAGAAATTACCCATATTATAATTTTTCTTTTTTTTTTTGTCTAGTGTTTGTCTTTAGCCACTTGTATTAAAGAAGTTATAGTAACAAAAAGATAGACAAATTTTATCTAGTGCGAAATGATCGCGTGGCCTGGACTATTGACCTGGAGGTAGAGTCCAAGCGCAAGCAGTAAGCCAATGCCCTGGATATATATATATATATATATATATATATATATATATATATATATATATGACGTAAATATAAAGTGATTTTTAGCCCATTCTGCTTAACAGGTCGCCTGGATTCAGGCGCTAGCGGTAAGCAAACCACCTGGATCCAGGCGCCAGCGGTAATCAAACCGCTTGGATGTATAGCGAATCATTATTGTTATAATAATGTAAATGAATATAACTACGTAATGATGTACATTTGAGAGATAGAACCTGGAAACCCAAAAGATGAGTTCGTAAAGCGACGAATTTTTTTGTTTCAAGTCCCACGGATGACGCCAATTATTCATACCTTTTTCCGTCGGGTTGGTTCAGACGTGAGATGTGGTCGTTCTTTGTCTGCCGAGCTTGGAACAAGGCTGAAACATATGGAAACCCGTTAGAATTGGGAGTGAGCCTCGGGAGCCACCTCCGACTGTCAAGTCAGAATATGACCGGTGATGTAATATATCACAATAAACGTATGTGTATATGTGTGTGTAACAATATATGTTACGAGAGAATAAATGGAGAGAGAGAAAGAGACAGACAGACAGAGATCCATATGAGGGATAATAAGTTCTCGTCAAGTGGATGATAACTTCCTGGAAGAACCGTCTGGAACTGATGGTGATGTAGTCTAGGTGTTGTTGTTGATGAAACAATGCGTGTTGAGAAAGTAAGACCTCCTGGTAAGTAGTCCAGGTGCTGCTGTTGAAGAAACAAAGCACCTTGAGGGAAGAAAACCTTCTTAAAAAAAACCGTCTAGAACTGATGATATTTAGTCCAGGGGCTCAACTAGCCCCTTGGTAGAGTGTAGGAGAAAATTAGGGTGAAGCTTGTGGAGCAAGAGAGGCACCGTGAGACGAAAAATTTTTAGAAATGAGGGGTTTTTTTATTTTTCCAACAAAAGTACTAGCCTTTTTTTTTGTTTTCAAAACTAATATGTTTGGGGTTGGGAAGACCGAATGGCAGAGTGACCGAGAGACCACATTTTGAACACCATTCGGTGTTGGAAAGACCAAATGGTAATGATTGGGTGATTGGGTTTTTGGTATAATTTGGTGTTGGTAACACCAAATAATACTTGTCTTTTTTGTTCCATTAATTTTCACAAATGACTAATTGCTCAAAATATTTTAAATGACTAATTGCTAAAAATAATATTTTCACAAATCAGTTTCTACCTCCAATAATATTTTAAATGACTAATTGCTAAAAATAGTAAGAACTTTATATTTTTTTGCATTTATAACTACAGTATTGGACATGGAGATTTAAAATACAAAAGTTGATACTATTAAATATAAAAATACAAAAGTTGATATTAGAAAAAAAATAATGTTGGTATAATATAATATTAAAAACTTGTTACTATTTATATTTATCTGACGTGTTTTCATTTAGTTTATACCTAATTATATAAATATAATTATGTACTTATATTTATTTACGTTAGTAAGTATATAATTATTATTTCATTATAATGTGTATAAATATTTTATGTATGTTATTATATTTTATAAAAAATAAAATTGAAATAAGATCCATTATTTGATACAACAATCATATATTGTTCGTAGTAAATAACTAAAATATAATATGAAAAGTTACATAGTTACAACAGTCATATATTATCGTCCAGTGTGTCTAAGTGGACGTTGTTCATGCTTCATTGCGAATGGGAAACCAAGGTCTCGAACGAAGATGTAATTGTACGTTTGACACGTAAACATCAAGGAATCTATGTTTTAGTAATAAATCTTGTCTCCGCGGCATAAAACATAATTGTAATTGTACGTTTGACACGTAAACATCAAGGAATCTATGTTTAGTAATAAACATAAACATCAACGAAAATTCTTACGTCTTATTATGTTTTATGCCGCGGAGACAAGATTTATTACTAAAACATAGATTCCTTGATGTTTACGTGTCAAACGTACAATTACATCTTCGTTCGAGACCTTGGTTTCCCATTCGCAATGAAGCATGAACAACGTCCACTTAGACACACTGGACGATAATATATGACTGTTGTAACAATGTAACTTTTCATATTATATTTTAGTTATCTACTACGGACAATATATGATTGTTGTATCAAGTAATGGATCTTATTTCAATTTTATTTTTTATAAAATATAATAACATACATAAAATATTTATACACATTATAATGAAATAATAATTATATACTTACTAACGTAAATAAATATAAGTACATAATTATATTTATATAATTAGGTATAAACTAAATGAAAACACGTCAGATAAATATAAATAGTAACAAGTTTTTAATATTATATTATACCAACATTATTTTTTTTACATTAATAATATCAACTTTTGTATTTTTATATTTAATAGTATCAACTTTTGTATTTTAAATCTCCATGTCCAATACTGTAGTTATAAATGCAAAAAATATAAAGTTCTTATTATTTTTAGCAATTAGTCATTTAAAATATTATTGGAGGTAGAAACTGATTTGTGAAAATATTATTTTTAGCAATTAGTCATTTAAAATATTTTGAGCAATTAGTCATTTGTGAAAATTAATGGAACAAAAAAGACAAGTATTATTTGGTGTTACCAACACCAAATTATACCAAAAACTCAATCATTACCATTCTCACTTCCTAACACCAAATTATAGCAAAGTCACCCAATCATTACCATTTGGTCTTTCCAACACCGAATGGTGTTCAAAATGTGGTCTCTCGGTCACTCTGCCATTCGGTCTTCCCAACCCCATACATATTAGTTTTGAAAACAAAAAAAAAAAGGCTAGTACTTTTGTTGGAAAAATAAAAAAAAACCCCTCATTTCTAAAAATTTTTCACCGTGAGACGTCTCTCCTCTCATAAAAAAGATAAGTATTTATAAGCAAGGGAAATGAGTTTTAGGGTTTCAAGCAAATGGGTTGGGCCAAGGAAAGACTCAAAGATTAATAAATGGGTTACACAATCAGTTTACATGGTAGTAAATTCTATATATAAATATTAATATATACAATATGATTTATAAAATAGCATTAGCTATCGATCATGATCATCACATGAGGATCATTCTCTGCTTTCGGCCTGAGTATATAAATGGGAAAAATATGATTGATAAATCAACTAAACAATAAAAGTTTGTCATTTTAAAAATTGTACGTACGAAAATGTATATTGGAATGTAGTAAAAATAATGTGATCGTCATGATGCATTCAATATTCTATAAAATATAATATATCAAAAATAATAATAGAAAAACAAAACACCTATATATTATATATAAAATAAATAAATAAGTCAGGTGCAATGTTGCATATATGTTTGGTTAATAAAAATAGTTTCGATGGTAATAAATTTTAGAGTAAATTCTACAAATGATCACTATGATATTAGACAAATTATGATTCCTTCTGTCTTTAGATAGGGCCTATTGTTGATTTACTTTACCTCGCCTCACCGCCTTAACCTTTCTTTTGCTATTGCTATTAGCCCATTCCTAGTTTAGGCTTAAATAAATAAGGTAGCCATTCGTCCCGCTCATTTTAGGTACACTAACAGTCTAGAATTTGGAAAGCTGCTCTGATTTGGTCCTTAGAACAAACAGACGTTTAAATAGATATGTTTAGTTAGAAAAAACAAGGGTTTTATTGTCGTTTCACATACATGAGTCATCTCTCTTATTTGCTAAACATATAATATCGTTAATGGACTTCATCTTCTTCACTTAGAGCCGTGAATCAAAAATTAGCTTTCAATGCAGTGATAATTGGTTTGTCCCTACCTTCAACTAAGGTGGTGGCATTTGTTGAAGTCAAAGTCAGCTATATTAAAATTCATTGCATCATGGACTAGTATTCTCTCAACTTTTTCTTATTCAATTACAACAATTGGTTTATCACTGACAGGTGTTGTCTCAATTTCTTGTCCTTTCATTCTAACATTAACCTTTTACATGCTACACTTTTACTTGCATGCTTGCCTTTGTCATTTCTTCTCATATTGTTTGGTGAACCAGATGGTGTCTTCGCAATTCATTGTTGGACTTTATGGGACTCATATAACTCAAGACATTGGTTATCTCATACTCTGTAAATAAATCTATTAGCTTATGTTCGACAACAAAGTTACCCATGATCCGAACATCATCATCATTATCTAATGCTCTCGTTTCAAAGTCTAAGTCACTATGACGTAACTTAAACATATAGTAGTACATTTGATTCATGGACTGGAAAAGTCATGAGTATCTATTTTATCAACAAAATTTTGTTTACAGGTTAGATACGACATGTTTGGAAACTTTGTAAAGATATTACCATGATAAATCAACAAAGAAAACATGATAGGCTTACCATTTGAAACAAATGACAAAGAAAATAATGCAAATCATGGTAAGATTAAAACTTTTGTAAAAATATTGCTACACTTCCTAGACAATGTACTTAACACTAAAAAAAGAACATTCTTTACATATTTCATCAACATCATCCATTGGAGATTAACATACCAAATAGAGCTTGTTGACTGATTTTGTGGTTTCCTCTTCAAATTTTCACATTGCTTACTGCATGCGAAGAAGCTCAATTGATCGTATTTCGCTTGGCGGAAAAGGCAACTGTGACATTGAAACACTACGCATAATTATGGTGGCTAAATGGGTTGTAATAAATTAGAGATGTAAAATGACGAGAACACACTTGCTTTTTCTGACTTAACGAATGCAACTAAACGTCTGTTTGTTTTAGGAACCAAATCAGAACAACTTTCTAGATTTTAGACTGTTGGTGTACTTAAAATAAACAATGGACGAAAACCTTAATTTGTCTAACACCACAAGACCCATTTGTGTAATTTACTTTGATGAAAATAATCCAATCATAATAATATATCAAATTTTTATAAAACAAAATATAATAAAAATTATTATAGTAAAACAAAAAATGTTATATATTATATATAAAGTACTAAAATAAGTCAGATACTTAGCTATCTGCTTGAGCTAACTGCCTACGTGCTTCGCTATCCGGTAAACAGTGAAACAGTTGGTAATTAATAATATTAATAATTACCTTATTAACATCCAAATTCTGCCCACTATTTTGTGGCATAAAGATTCTAAACATTTTAGGAAAATAAAATAAATAAATTTTATATGAAAAAAGTACTCTTTAAATTAGAGTTTATGAGGAAAAAAAATCAAAATATTTTCATGTTTTTTACGTTTTCGTACCTCCATGTTATATTTTTCTATAAAAGTCCTCAAATAAATTTTTTTCTTTTTGGTTTAGTGAAATTTGGATATTAGAACCCGGTTTATTAGTTTTTTAAAGGGTTTATTATGGAAAAAGCCAACATGTTTTCACGTTTTTTTTTTGCGTTTTCATCCCTCTATGTTATTTTTTTTTCATAAAAGTCCTCAAATTAATTTTTTTTCTTTTTGGTTTAGTGAAATTTGGACATAAGACCCCGGTTATAATTAGTGAACCGGGTTTTTAAAAACTGAAAAACCAGGTTCTAATGTCCAAATTTCACTAAACCAAAAAAAAATCAACTTGAGGACTTTTATGGGAAAAAATAACATGGAGAGATGAAAACACAAAAAACATGAAAACATGTTGGGTTTTTTCATAATAAACCCCTTTTAAAACCTGGTTTACAAATTATAACCGGACTCTAATAGTCAAATTTCACAAAACAAAAAAAAAATTAACTTAAGGATTTTTCTGAAAAAAAAATAACATTAAAAAGATGAAAACGTAAAAACCCTGAAAACATATTTTAAATTATGATGTTTTAAAATGGGCAAATGACAAGTGAAATGCAGTTATCAGAATCACGAAAATGTTCCGATACCGAAACACGATTTGTAAAATATGGTCTAACAGGTTATTGCACCGTGCGTTGCTGCGAGATCTAAAATATTAAACACAAAAATAATTATAAAAACAAATGAATAAAAATATTTTTCAAACAATTCAAATAACGAAACACAACTGAACCAGGATCAAAAAGTAAAATTGGAAAGCTAATATAGATTCAAGAAGCAAGACAAATGATACCGTTAGTTGGTTCTTATAATTGATTTTTTAGATTTTGCAATATAAAATTACATACAAAGCTTTATTAAATTGGATCGGAACCAGACTTATTTAATTAAATATTTATAACCATAATTTGAAATTTTGACATTGATTACATTTAATCGTCAATTTAGTCAAATAAATTTATAACGATAATGTCTCTAATACATTGATTAGGATTTGTCAACGTTATAATAGTAATGTTCAATGTTATACGTTAACATTTTAATCATAAAACAATTTCATTAGAATTTTGTATTGTGCATTTGAATAATAGTATTTTTCATACAATTAAACATAACATAATAGTTTCAAAAGACAACTCCAAACATATGTATAATTAAAATCATAATTTTAAGTGTGTAAGAAAATGTTGTAATAATAAATCTTAAAAGAAGAATAAATATAAATCTATTAAAGCAAAATGCGCTAAATAATAGATAAAACTAATATAAGGGTATGTTATGAAAAATTTAAATTTAAATTTTAAAAAAAAAATTAACCACAACCAACATAATGTCATTGGTTTATATCATATGATAAATGTATGTATATATATAATGTGTATGTCAGGATTCTAAAAATAAACCCTCGTGTCTTATATTTTTGTCATTTCTGATGACAAATGCCAGAAAATTTAACATAAATAAAGATTATATAAAACTCTTTTAAGCTAAAAAAACATCATAAAAAAATATCGATGACAAACTAAAAAGATAAAATTAAATTCCAATAATCTTTAAAAAAAAACATCATTTCAAGATCATTTGTCGACTTCAAAATTTAAAGTCATATATTTTCTCGACAAAAATTAAATTTCATAATCCTTTCTCATCTAAAAAATTTTACGATTATCATCAACATTTAGTTTTGATGTTCATTTGCTCCTTTCCTGAAGAATTTTTTTTGTTAAGTAACGAATATAACAAATCTTAAAAGATATAAAATGAAGATCCAGATATAAAAATCGAATTAAAAAATGGATATTTACCATTTCCTGGAAGCCAAGCCTTGATTTCATTGCATCCAAGATTTTTGTTCCAACAATCGTACGAAGAGTGGATGTATATACAGAAACTGCTCGATAACCACAGTAACATGTAAACAAGTACTTGCACATCTGTTAAAACGATCAAAATAACACCAAGTCAAAGCTTAATTACTTTCTCAAACTCAGCGGCAACAATTTGAGAAACTTTTTGTGGCGGTAACGCTTGTTTTTCAAGAGATTCAGTACCTCTCATGTCGTTTTTATCCAGATACAGAACCAGAACGGATTTTTTCATAGAGACGGCATATCAGCGTCGATCTTGACATCTGAATCTCCCTTCCAAGAACAGAGATGACATCCTTGACTGAGATGGTACGTGTCAGGGTACCGCCACGAGGTGGATCTTGATTCCTCAACAATTTCTTTACTGTACCTGTTACCGTTATGACAAAAGTCGTTCACAATTAAATGCATAAACAGAAAAAATAAGAATTTATGTTGTAGCATGGCATCATGCTTTTTCATTTGTCTTGCTGTAGTCACTAAACTTTTTATCATACAATTCCAAAATTTGTGCTACTTTCTAAACGGTATAACACACACATCATCTAAAACCTACTCCTAAATCTACATTTTTGTCCACAACGAGACTCGAACTCCTGACTTAGAATCCACGGAAATACCTTGGCATGAACTAACAGCACCATCTATGCCATAACCATATCATTTTATCAAATTTGTTGACACGTTACTTGTTATGGTGACACCAAAAAAAACATAAGTAGCACAAAGTGACTCAAGTAACACAAGTTTTGGAAGTATACTGGCCTTGTTTGTTTACCTCTTAATGGAATCATTAAGAGGTCATTTTATCTTCGAAAGACGTCTTAATGGTTCCATTAAGAAGTAAACAAACAACCTCTAACTCACACGGCACAAAAAATCCAACATGACGATGAAAAAGCATATTGCTATTTTACAACATAAACCCAAGAAGAAAAAAAATAAGTAAATCCTTTATTCTCTATCAGCTTTCATACTTTGACTTGAAATGTGAAATGAACCACTTTCAATATCAATACTGATTTGACCATATTTTCTCTCTACCAATTGTCATACACTCACTTTGATATTCAGTTTAATTCTAATAGCTGTCAAATGCTTGTTGGCATGTTAAAGAAGTAACAAAATATATATCCATAGAAGTGTCCAAATAGAAGAGGTGCAAAAGAAGCCATGTTGAATAAAACATATGTAACAAAGTCATCTTGAAAAGTTATGCAGATATGCCATACTATGTTGGGTCCTGAGGCACGGAAGAACAAATGTAGTATTGATGTATGTTTAGGTCTGTTCTTTCAAAAAGGTTTCTGAAGCGTAAATGCATAATTAATTTCTTAGTTCACCTCCTATGTTTCCCTTCAATCACTTAGAGATCAGTAGATAACAGAAACATGCATCTCAAACAGAAAGCAGGGCCTGGTGACCGATAAGCATTTTGGGATTCATAAATTAGATTTTGTTTAATATTTCATAATATACATTCGTTCTTCTTTTTCTTTTTTGCATGTTTTGTAGTGATCAGGTCCGTTTTTGAAGCAAGAAAGTCCCAAGACTATATTGTATTGTATGTGAAAATCCCCTAAACTTTCACTTTTAATCAGAAAGACTCCATTGCAGTTTCTATCTATACAAGTACACTTAGGGACTTAAACGATAGTTTAATAACTTTTCCACTTTGAAATGATATTTTAGGGACTTTTTCATTTTACAAATGATAGCATAAGGACTCCTTCCATTCTAGAAGAAGATGTAGGCTGATTCACCTTAAAAACAGAAGTTTTGAGATTTAATCATGCAAAAAGCCAAAAATAAAAACCAAAAGGGCGGTGGCCTAGTGGTATAGGCTTGGTCTCCTTGGGTGAAAATGCCTGGAGGTCCCAAGTGCAAACCCTAGGAGCAAAAAGTTGCCTCCTTGCGGTCACGGAATTTAACCCGTGATGACTCCGGGCTATCTGCAAAGCGGGTGGTTGACCTGGGATTAATCGCTTCGCAAAGCGGGTCGGACACCCAGGTTAAGCAAAAAAAACATGCAAAAAACACTTTGCAGTGACTAAGTTGTAAAAAAATGTGAATGTACGTTGATTTTCTAACCAACAATCCTGCCGACCTATGCACGAACGGAATTCCTTTAATCTTCTTTCAATTGTTAACAGGTAAAAATTGAATAAAGAGTTTTACTTTTACCAATGTAAAGAGAATTCAAAATGATGTTACCATTTAGATATACAAAATTAAAAGCTCCACTCATCATGTGATATTATGTACTCAATGACTAAAGATGAAAATTAGTCAATAGTTTAGGGACCAAAAGGAAACTAACCAAAGCCTTCATCTGGACCAAATGTTTAGATATCAAGCTTTTTAATACTTCGCTTGTTTAATACTTGGGTAGCATTTGGTTTGTTGATGAGTTAAGAAATGGGATGACAATAGGTATGGGTTTGAAAGATTTTAGGAGAAATGAAAGGAGGAAAGAGAAACCCATGTGTGTGGGTGGATGTAAGTTTTTGTTAATAAATTCTGTATATCTGGTTTATAATTGTCAACCAAACAATATTTATAAAACCAAAATCCATTCCATATGTTCAAAACCCACCAAATAAACCCACCCTTAGTAGAAAAATAAAAGGAAGATAATTTCCGTCAAATTGAGAACGAACTCGGATGGTCATTTTAGTGATTAACCAGATTAAAATGTACAAGTCAAGATTAGATTCTCTACGCCTCTATCTAGATGTTTGGCCAAGTTTGAGGGTTCCTCAATCAAGTATCAACCCATTTTTCACATTGGTCACTTGTGTAGTCTTTCCCAAAAAAATGACAATTCATTCATCTCATGTAATCAATGGTTTCTAAATGCAAAAGTCTGCAACCAGATTAAAAAAAATATCTATTTCCCATAAGGTAGTGACTTATACACAACTACTTGTCATCCACAACATTAAAGGCTCTATAGGTTTGTACATCATGCAAGTTATAGGTGTACACTGTTGTGGATGACAACCAATCATTAATTATGTATGGTGATGAGCATCAAAGGTAGATTTGTGTCCTGTTTGTTGCATCCTCGTCTAAATAAAGGCATGTAGATTAGATTATGCAAAAAGTTGAGGTGATTTATGAACTCAGAAAAACTGCTAGTTAAAATTTTGAACTAAACTTTATAACAAGTACTATGCAACAGAATTGTTGGTTTTAATTTAGTAACATGGTCTATATTTAAGTAACAAATCAGGCATACAAGGCATTTCTCTTCTTTGGGAATGGATGGAGGTGGTATTCAACAAAAGAGACGGGGTACTAACCGGGAGTAGCAGTGACAGCACCAGAACTCCTTTCTGTATCTGGATTATCTTTAGAATTTTTCTCGGAAGTTGACACGGGCTTAGAACCAACAACATCTACACTTGGCTGGGAAGTAGTTGCAGCATCGGCCCCGCCTTCCTTTTTTTGCCGGGCCTGCTCAATCATTAGTGTCCATTTTGACAGCATGTCATCTCCTCCTACAGCCGCTCGTGCAGCAACGTTAGCAGCTGTGGTTCGCATCTTATCATCTTCCTCTTTGTTTACCTTCACATATAGGGAGATTTTTATAACTTGACTATAATGAGATTGTATTACAGGTGACCCTTCAACACGCTTACACAAAAAGGTTATAATTCAGGTTGAATTTTTTACTAGTAGTAAATTTAAAAATAAAACAGCTAATAGACTACTAGTCAATGTGGTCAAACAGGATTAAAATATCGAAGGTTGCCATAAGTGTATTCAATGTTTACAACCTCTTAACAAAATTTATTTTTACAAAAACAGGATTTATTTAAATAAAGCAGTCTTCGTTATCTTAATACATTCGATTTTTGTAACTTTTTTAAAAATGGACAAAAGGTGTTTGCGGGTAAACCCAACCTGACTGTCATTTTGACCCAATGTGCAACCCGTTTGCTTTGCCACCTCTACGACAAATGATTCCAAAGCAATTATATGTTATGATACCTTAGATAATTTCCCACGACCATCATCACCGTCACCACTACCTTCAGGCTGCATTACAAAAGTCAAACTTATTGAAAATTTGTTGCTATATATTCTGCTTAGGTTGAAGAATAAAATGATATAGCTTGGCACATGTGACTCATACCTCATCCCCTCTTTGAAGTTTCTCTGCATCAGCCTGCTTCTTCTCCCATTCTTCCCGGGCTTTTTGATTCATTGCCATGATTTGTTGTCGAACATCTGATGTGATAACAGTCCGGTGTCTTGGCTTCTCAATATCAACCCGCTGGAATTTTGTTTATTAATCCTCCTTTCAGTAATTTCTATGACCATAACCCAAATTCAAAACAAGAGTCCACCTCTGACTTTTCAAGTGTCAAAAACTTTTGAACTTAACTTACAAGGAATATTTAATTCATGTAAAGACAAGATTTTTGGGCTACCTTTAACTATATAAAAGTTATTGCTTATTAAAATAAAAAATTTCATTACTAACTTGAATTCAAAAATAACTAGTTTAGAATCGCAATAATCAAAAGAAAACTCATGTTTACAATAGAATGGAAACACCAGAAAAGATATCCAGCACAAACTACTGACCTGTTTTGAAATTCTGATCAGGTTGCTAATCAATCCACGCATTCTTTCCTCTACACACTGTACACTATTGCATGAATAGATTGTACAATTTCATATTTAAGATGTAAGATAACTTATAGCTCACCAGCGACAAGCACCTCTCCACATCGTTGGCTCTGTTCTTTACACCACATTTTGCCACTGGTAAACATTTAAAACAACCCGCTGTAAGCTACATTCTGTTGAGGTTGTATGTGCATGAATCGCACAATAGAAATATAAGCCCCTGATAATGAATGAAAGTCTTAACTGATTTCAGCCAATTTCTTTTGAAGTGGAGTCTTCTGCAAAATTAACCTTTCTTCTTCTTCTTGAACAACTTTTCGTGAAGCTTCAGAAACTCGACTGTCTTCCTTAGACCCAGAAAATAATTGTTCTTCCTCTTCCTGGTGGACCCAATCATCCAGGGCATTGAATTGAGTTAATGTATTGCTTTTCTTGATACACATGGTGTTTATGGGTGATAATTCAGCCATTGATATGAAAACAATTCAGTTTGTATTTTCATAATAATGGTAAAAAATGTAGATAAAAAGAAAACGGGTTAAAACTCCTAATAGTGTTTATGCAAATGTCACATGTTCACAAACCTCCAAAATCGTTTTCTTTAAAATTATTAGAATACTACTTTAAGGTGATGGTCTTTGTAATCATTTTTAATGAAGTAATTGTTTATAAATTTTTAGAAATGAGTTGGCATGTCAACCCAACATGTTACCAAACTGCCCGTTTTGCCACCTCTGATGATTCAGCATCCTTTACATGGGAAGACAACATACCCTGAGATTTACTCCACTGACAGCAGTCACATCATTAAGTTGCTCGATACTTTGATCTGAAAATGCTCCAGAAACTTTTTGCTTCTTGCTGGTAGGTAAGAATACATAAAATAAAGACTAAGTGAAAAATCAAATGATAGGTTGGAACTCAAAAGACATGTTTAGGCTACAAAGTCATGCTACCTTAACGAAGAAGCAGGTGCTTCCAGTGGTTTTTTCTGGCCAACTGATGGCTTTTTAGGGGGTGTCTTCGCATTACTTCCAGATGCCAATGAAGAGTTTCCAGCAGCCTGCATTCAAGCACTTAATGATTAACAAACTGATCAACAAGTTTAAATTTGATGAGATAAATACAATATTCTGATCTTCCTGATGTGCCACTGATTCCTGCAGCCTCTCGAGAGATCTCAAAGCCTCGTTCTAGACATAAAGATATGTAAATACAGGAGATGAGCATATTACCGCATTCTGGCGTTCGCGTTCCAGTTGTGCTGTGATGGACATCGGCTCAGACCTTGATGCCGAGAAACCAGGCCTTGAAGACAACAGCTCATAGGTTTCATCCTTTGAAGACAACCCGGCAATTGCACTACCTTGTTCAAGCTGTCCTGTAGAGAATGATGAAGGCCCCTGTGGTGTTGACAGCTGGGATTTATTTTGTTGGTCATTTATCTGATCCATGGATTCCAGTTTTGCATATGCCATTGAGGACATGAGATTTTGATCCTTATGCATTGATGGTTGCCAGTGGCTTGAATTTTGATGCAACGCTGAATTATTTGTGAAATGTGCCCCGTGCATTCTCTTCATGTCATTAAATGCTGCATTCATGGCTTGACTTGCTCCCATGCTAGGATGATTATGAAGCGGTCCTTGCCTCGTTTGTAAATCATGGCTCTGCTGTTTAAAAGATTGTGAGGACATATTCATATTTGCGCTAGAACCTGGGTGAAAGGTACCACCAGTATTTCCATAAGTTGGGAAAGACGACTGTGGAAAGTGCATATGTTGTTGCTGTTGCTTGCTGAGTCCTTGCAGTGGAAATGGCTGTTCCCTCTCATGCTTAATAGCAGTAAGATTAGAAGACATATGGTTCGCTTGCAATCCATGTGAATCTGAGGGGTGTTCCGATAATCGTGACTTTTGAGCACTAGTATCCATTGGCAGACTGCTCGAATCGGGTGACGATGAAACATAAGGAGATGGCTTTTGGATATTATGTTTAGCAGAAAGCTGAGCAAGAAAATAAATAGTCGTTAGATGTGTTCTCCAACTTTGGAGCATGTAGTACTCGTGTCAATATTATTATGAGATCGAACATGTGTATTGGGTAACCAAAAAAATTCATGTTTACTTATCATTAATAAAAAAAACATTATACTACTTCGGAGCTCTCTTAGAAATTCGTTAAAGTGCAAGTAGACTTGGCAAAACTGATGGGTTGGGCAACAGATCACTATGGGTAATACTATATATTTTCACATGGGTTGAAACGGCTTTGTCAAAAACAATTTCTGTAGACTTTCTCCAGCTTTTTATGGATAATTGGTGTACAATATGATTTAAAACAATATTATTACAATAATAACCTACCTTTAAGAATAAAACTATTAAAAAGGTTAGTTGTATGCATTAAATATACAATAAGCATAACCCAGCTTGACCCAATCATAAACAAATGGATTGAAATTGCCACCTCTAAATGATAAGTTATCAAGGTGACTTTGAAATCAAAGAAAGATCAGGTTGCTGCACAAAGCAATGAGATTGTATTTTTGTATTTTAAAGAAAACTCACAACGCCTAAAAGAAACATTCCATAAATTTATAGAGCAGATGATGAAAGTGTTTTTTACCTGTCCTTGTTGTAACTTATAGACTGCCATCTTAAGCATATGATCTCCTACAAGACTTCGCATGTGCCGGACAAATTCATCTTTGTTAATGTTATTGTTCTGGGAATAACATAACCAGTAAGAATGACAATATGCTGATAGAACATAGATATACCACACTAAAGCCAAAACAGATGAAGGTTTTTAAAGGGTCACTCCCAAAATTATACCTTTAATCGAACATAGAGACTCTTGAGTTGCATAGCTCTATCTTTATCAAGCTGTGGTTCTATAACTGGAAGCAGCAATGCAAATGGCACCTGCTTTCCAGATGGCCGATTTATAGCAGCAGTTGCCGGCCCAGTATTCTGCTGCATATTCATAGGCTGAGACGACATGTGAGCATTTTGTTGGTCGGCTTGCTGTAGCGACAAATCATCATGGGGTTTGCTTGGTTCCACTGGAACATGGCTCGTCTCACGTGAGGTGTCATTTGGTGGATTCTGACTTTCAGAACCAGATCCATGTCGATTTACTTCCATTGCAGATGATTGTTGTTCTTGTATATGTGTCTTACCTTCTTGTTCGCCAGAGAAACCGGTGCTTCCTTCACAGTTGGAAGATTTCCATTGTTGAAACAACTGGCTTGGAGTATGATTGGTTGCTTGAGATAAATCTGAACAAATACTTGTGTTTGAAAAATTGCTGAAAGTTTGTGAGAATGAAAACATGAAATAACCAAATAAAAGGACAGTTCACATCATTCAATAAGTATTATCATCTTCTGAAAAACATGTTATATCAAAGGCCTTTATACATATAAGGGCGGAACAAGAATGGGTTTCAATGTTCAATTCTATAATTGTTCTTTGGCTTATGAGTTGAGTTTGGATAATTCATTTCCTGGCCAACCACCACCATGAATTCATTCATTATATAATTTGTCCACCATTTGCAGCAAGAACCTTCACTTGATGAAAGTCTTGCAAATCTAGTAACAAGTAATTTTATGCATCTGTAAATTATTGCATCCTGAAGAAACAATTATGATGAAAACAAATGGATGTTATATTAAGAAACATTATACTTTGCCAAATTGATGAGAATTTTACAAAACAATAAATGAATTATGTTTAAAGAAAAAACCTATTTGAAATGAGATACTTCATACTTGCGCTATATCGTATTTTATATTATTCCACATTTAGGTATTAATTTTGTATTGCATTTTGTAGCAAATATATGGATTGGGAGTTTAAAGTGAGTTAAGTATGAGTTCTTTTAATGTTGTAGTCTCGCTAATATGTTCACTTGCTTATTTAGAAGCTATTGGTTGGGGTGATATTTATGTGGCCTAGAAACTGAAGTGGTAAAATTGGTCTTAATCTTGTGTTCTAGGGGTTGAGAATGGTCCAATATATGGTAGTATAATAGGAATAATGCTAACAGAAATGAAATAATGAAGGATTAAAATGAACTAGATGGATTTATTAATCAACAATGGAAGGAAATCAGAGAAGATCCAAAGAACTCTGGAATCCTCCTGCGCAAAATCAGAAGAGAATGAATTCTCTCTGCCAAAGTTAAAGAGCCAAACTAACAAACAATTTCACACACCTCTCTCTCTCTCTTCGTCTTCCTCTCTCTATATATAGCACTGACCTAAGGCCTGTTACTGGGCCTGTTGGGCTGCTTATTAACGTAATATCATTCTCTCTATTACAGTACGTGTCAGTAACACATTTGATGTGAAGGGTTGTGTCCATTCTGCATAGAAAAAGTACTTGGAGGTCTTTTGGAGTGTTGGAACTTGAAGTCTAGCAGTGCACTGCTGTGCTGGTATGGTGGAATGCTACAGACCCAGTGGATCGCTAGTTCGCTACGCTAGCCTGTGGCAATTGTTTCACAGGAGGATTCTGTTTTGGGGAAGATTGCTCTATGTCTTCACAGTTCACATCAGTAAAATTGTTACAGTGGGACACTCCATCGATCTGCTAGTTTTCTGTGTTGCAAAAAAAATGTTGATGTGCAAGCCTGTCACTATGCTAGTTTGACCCCAACATTCCAGCATTCCACTGGCATGTCTTGGGTCTTTCCATGACTTTTCTTAGGGTTCCTGGGTAGAGGTTCATATAGATTAGCAAGGTTTGTGTGGTGGTGGTTCAAAGCCGAGGATCATGCATTCTATAAAGTCCATATTAGCATTTTCGTTTAATAGTAAGTAAGCAACAGCACTTTCTACTTGGATTATGTAGGTGATTTCATGATATTTTATGAAAAAACTATGTACATACTAAAACAAATACTTTATTCATGATATGATAGAAGAGAACTTTCACACTTTTTTGTATGATCAATGTTCACAAACTGACAGACATAACACATGCTAAAATTGCAGGGGCATGATATATATCTGTTTAAAGGTTAATATGGTTTACACATAATGAACATGCATAAATGTACAACGAATGTTGGTAAGTAACGCATACATTAATTGTCTGACCCATTCATTGATCTACTTCTTACAGTCCCAACCGTTCAAGTAAAAATGAAAAGCCCTTGCATCTCTCTACCAGTAGGCATGAAGCCATGTGACTGGTTAAGAATATGGTATATAAGGACTGCGCTCGTGACGTATGGATGCTACCTTCAGACATTTAAGTGACCGGTTATAGATGATGGGAAAATCTGTTGTGAACAAATAGCCTTTATGAGCATGGCACATGTTTTATGTAACGCCTTCACAAGGATTTGTTACCATATGTTCTAATGCATAATTCATGAGCTCATTAAATGCAAGTTTACCCTTGAATTGTGTGTATTTCAGATTCTGGCGCAAAGGGCCCTAACAAGACCTAAGCTCCAGCATTACAATAATTTCATAAACTCAGGCTCTTTTTCATGCACAATTTGAAGAAAAAAAAAATAGCTTGTTTAACATCCAAACTTAATTTTGCATCTGTGCTTATCATTAAGATATATAAATTGCATACAAAAACAAAAGAAACAGTGGAAGATTTGTGAAATACCACCGCCATCATCTGTACTAGTGGGAGGCTGCGATGCTGATGTATTGTCTCCTTCAATATCCCTGTTTAGGGCAGCAGTAAACGCCTCAACGTCTGCCCCTGAATGCATTGTCTCGTCCTGTAATAATAAAATCCCCGCATACATAAACATCACAATAGGCAATTACAAGCAAAAAACATGCGCACGCACACACAAAAGAATGCAAAAAGTATATAACCTCGTCTTCTTCCAGGAACTTCATTATAGATGAATCCATCAGATGAGATTTCAGCCGTAGATAGGCAACGAGATGCGCACATATGATTCACAATATCGTAAGTTTATTCAGAAGTTTCTGCTGGCGTCGACAGAAAACTCTGTTGACGATTAGTCTCCGATCAGCAGAAAAACATGAAGAGTAATAAAAAAAATTAAAAAGAAAAACAATACGCAATCGAATTTGATAAACAATGGAAAAACAAAATGATAAGCAACACCTGCATCAAACAAAAGCATTTCATGATTGTAATAACTTGTATAGGATTCTATTAACCATACAAACAAGTTACAGCATTAGGTTTAGGGTTACAACTATCGGACTTCGGAAGAAGGACCAACCACTGGTAGAATGTTCTTTGGCGTTTGACGGCTTATGCGCGACGGAGATACGGCGGTGCAGCTGTGGTAGCCTGATAAGCGAACAGTAGAGAGTTTTGTGAGGACCGGATCCGAGATGGACACATTTATACTGAGATTTTATTGTCGTTGGCCTCCAAATAAAATATTGCTCGCTAAAAGGTGGTTTGAATAATACTTTGACTTGTCGATGCATGTACAAAATAAATAAAATTATAAATTGTATAATCGTATATACTAACACTAGTGGTGTCAATTTCGATCCGTTCAAGCAAACAGATCAAACGAGTTAATGACCAAAATTCATAAGTATTACATAATTTTAAACTTTTTTCAAAGAACAATTTGTTTAATACACCGTTTTATACATTTTCATTTAAAAAAAAACTATGTTATATCTTACTTATTACGATGTGTCAATTTAACAATTCCGCCCGTTTGGCCCGTTGAGTCAAAATTATCACCCCTAACTTATACTAGTTTATGAACCACGTATGACGTGAATAAATTTTAATAAATAATTGGTTAGATAAAGGCGTTTTGTATTCTCCTTTATTATATACATAGATTTACAAGGATTGATGCGATTCGGTTAATACCAATTTGGTTTTTGACAAAAACCACACCAAACAGCAGATTGCGGTTTTTGGAAAACACATAAATCAAACCGACGATTTTTTCTTTTATTCATTTTTTCTGTTTCTTTGTTCCCCCCTAACTAGGGGTGGGTAGTTTTGGGTCAGGGACCGAAGAAACCAAAAACCAAATCAAATTTATTTAAAACCAAACCAAATTTAAAATTCAGTGTCTTTAGATTGATTTATGGTTTAACTGATAGCAGACCAAACCAAACTGAATTA